>JAGMWU010000098.1:0-66626 GCA_018697195.1 Certhia americana | reverse complement strand
AAATGAACCGAGGTAAGGCGACCATTCGCGTTGCATGCAAAAAGAGGATAGCTGCCTAGGCTTTTCTTTTTTCCCCGTAATGAAGCAGCTTTGGGAAATCTTCCCCATGTGTAATACTACTGAAGATCCTCCAGCCACAATAAAATAGCAGCCAGTGGCTGAAGAGGAAACCAGCAGTGACATGCATCTTTCTACAATGAGCATCTTCTCAACATAGATGACATTTATTTAGCATTATTGTTGATTTGGAAAAATACTTCTATGTAGTATTACTAAGGTTAACAGGCGGACACTTGATGCTGCAGGGTGTTTTTACCAACTATAGTGAATCACTTAGATGCTTCAGTTGCACTGTGATTTGACGTTATAGTGTTAGGTTTGTGGGTAGCATGTCTTTGGGCTCTTGCGTGTACTTTAACCCTGCTTGAGTTTGAGGCTGGCCAAAGAATAGAAGGGAAAAAAAAATGAGGATACTTTGTGTATGAGGGTGAAGGGTGGATGTAGTGACGTGCAAGCTTTAATTTCTACAAATAACTCCTATTGTGGGTGTTTAAGGCAAGGTGAGAAGATTGTTATTATAAGATGTATCTTTATTTTAAGTCTGTGTCAATAGATGGTGGTGTTAATAATTCCCCTTGCTTTTAATTAATTCTTTGCCACCTGTTGCCTGTTGTTACTTGATTTAGAATTGATTCAGCTAACTTTAAGAAGTAAAGTTGAACGTTGCTTCTTATAATGTCTCATCTTTTAACGTGGATGGATCTTTTTTTTTTTTTTTCTTCCGTAGACGGCAGTTAATGTGGACCACAGACTATGTTGCTTTATTGTTTTTTTTGAACCTGAACTTAATCTTATAGATTATTAAGGCGGGCAAATTTGTTTCTATCCGGACAGATGAAGTCCTCATGGTAAAAATGACCAGGCGGAACGGGAAAGTTTCGTCGCTGTGAGAAGAAGGCGGGGCTGTTAAGAACTTTTCCAGGACGAAGGCGGGCGCGGGTCCGCAGCCAGATCCGCGGGGAGCGCCGGCGGTGACGTCACCGGGGGCGCGGGGTCCGCGACACCTCCAGGGTCCCGCCAGGCTGGGGGGCGGTCCGCCGCGCGCGGCCGACGCCGCGCGCGTCCCCCACCGGCTCCGGGGAGCGACGGAAGGGCCGGCCCGGCGCGCGCCCCCGCACCGCGGAAGGGGAGAGAGCGGGGAAGAGAGAGTGACGAGCAGCGCACCCGCGACCGCGCGGCGGAGCTTCTCCCAGGTGAGCTGCTGGGGTGGGATGGCGTTCTGCTGCGCCGGGGCTCCGCGACCCGGGGAGCGCCCGCCTCGCCGGCCGCGTCCCCGCCGGTGCCAATCGCCCCTTTGTTATGTGGGCCGAGCGCGAGTCCTGCTGCGGGGCCCTGCCCCGGCGGGGCTGCGGGCTCGACGCGGAGCGGTTGTGTGGAGATGCGTCCCGAGGAACGGCTGAGGCCGGGGTGTCTGCAGACGGGACGGCCGCGTTCCGAGCGTTTTTAAACTTTGCTCATGGCCGCAAGCCCGTGCCTTGGCCGGGCGGCGCCGGTCACGTCTCTGCCGACGGACGTCCGCAGCCTCCGGGGCGGCACGGCGGCTGCTGGCGGCCACCGGGCGGCTCTTTTGTGTGGCGCTGTGCGGTACGCTCTGCTCCCGGAGGCCCTCCCGCCCCGTTCCCCTCTCGGCGGCGGGCGCTGCCCCGCTCCCCTCGGTCGAGGCTGTCAGGGCGGGCGCGAGGCGGGGCAGCGGCCGGAGCACGCGCTGCCCCTCCGCGGGTGACCGCCTGCCGCGCGCAGCCCCCGCGCAGCCCCCGCTCCCGCGCGCGGGTGAGCAGGCGCGCGCTCCCTCCGTTCCGCGGGGCGCGGCGCGGGCACGGAGCGGGCGGCGCTCCGCGCACACGGCTCGCTGCGGGCCCCTCTGTCCGCGGCTTTGTGCGTATCCCGGCCTTGTAAAGAGAAACAAGCAGCTGCAGCGCTGGGCCGAGTTGTTGAAATTTATCCCTTTGTGTATATTACAATATCCTCCATTTTTCTGCCCTCTAAACAACAAGCCTTTCGCCATCTTGGGCAGATTTTTATTCCAAAGTCTGACCGTCTCTTTTCGGAGGAAATGAATAGAAGACCTGAAAGCGCTTTTGGATAAGCATCAAAGTTTAGTAAATGTTACAGGGACAGACAGTGACGTCATGTAAAGTTTAAGAGGATTTTTCTCCAAGACTGTGCTTTGCTCTGGAATTCCTGCTCTAACGTGTTGTAAACTGCGCTTTAAAGAGGAAGGTTCTTAGCTGAGCGTGCAGGTAACAGGGGACACTGTGAATATGCTTCTTTATCCGGTGTCTGGTTTCATATCAGGAAAACAATCGTTGCCCCTCCCCACCTCCCTTTTTTTTTTTAATTCTGCCCTGGCCTTAGTATTTAATCTGCAATACTTAACTGTTGGGTTGTTGAAAAAACCGTTCTGAAGTTACTATTAAAGTTTTGTTAAATAACAAATTATCTGGAGATCTTCATTGTTTTTATTTATGGCAAGTATTAATCTGATGTCAAGTTTACATAAAACACTTGGTACAGGATCTTCCCTACGAAATGAAGTGTCTTCTTGGCATGAGGAACATGGCAGTACAGAACTCCAGCTTTAAATGACAGACTTGGAGTAATGTTTGGAAGTAATGAACTTATTAAGGTATATTATTAAAACGTTCCATCTGGAAAGTACCTATAAATATTACATGTAGTTTGGGTTATGTTCCAGGTACTGTATAATGTGTGTGGCTAAACGTAGTAACTATACTAAACTCATTGAAAGAACCAGCCTTACAACAGCCCCAGACCAAAACCCTACAACAAATCTCTTCTTTGACTACAAGTTTTGCATCAGGTGTTGTGAAAGGGAGAACAATGAAAGGTACTGTTCTTTTAATTTGGCTCTCAGTAGCTTTTTTTTTTTTCATCTCATGAAAGTTTTTCTGGTCACATGATTTAGTGAAATGTGTAATTGGTAAGGAATAATTGTTGTAGGTAAAGTTTTATTTTTCCATTCTTCTTCCTATGCGTGTTTGACTTGCTGCATATTTAAAGTCACACTACGGAGAACTTGAAACTACTTGTATTTAATTTGCATTTTCTTTGTCTTCAGGATTGGGAAAAATATTGACAACAGTTAAAGTAGAAAGTAATAGGAGTAGCTGTTTGTACATCGAGACTTACTTTCTATCCAAGTCAGTACTGAATGCTGTACTTAAAGCAGCCTTAAGGTTATGTTAGAACAAATGTCAGATGCTTACTTTATTTTTCTTTCTTAAATGCATCAGAAAGTGTGGTTGGATTTGCTATTTCCTATTTGTGTGAATGCTGAGTAAATGAAAACACTTAAACAGTTGAAAGCATGTACAGCAGGTGATTATAAATACCTAGAAGGTCTAGAAGATTGGATTGGTTATAAACTCTGAGCAATCGAGGATAAGTACTTTCTGAAAATGGCAATATAGCTTTGACATCTCATAATAAACTACATACATGTTTTTGTCAAAATTCTGCAAAATCAATAAACTGCAAAATGTTAAGAAAATGGTAGCCAAGGTAATTTTTGTAAAGTATATGTAGAGAAAGCACTAGGCATTATTAAGGAATCTTCAGTGTTCAAGAAATTCTGTGTTCACTTCAGGCAGGTGATACTGTTTTAATTATAGGTTGTGCCAATTCCTGTAAGCAAGGGGAGTATTTATATCAGGTTGTGATGGAGTTGTTCATAAACAGGACTCTCTGAAGAGTTAAAAAAAAAAAATATTTCTTTGGCGGATCAGGTATCGTTCCAATAGCGTGTTCTAATTCCAGCCAGGGCAGCATTCATTTTTGCAATAGCCAGGAGGGGCATTGTTACGACCCAGTAGTTTTGACCACCTTACCTCTGTTAGTTGGGAGTGGGAAAGGCAGGCAAGGCACTCTATTCCTTTTGGGGAGAGAAGGGCTCTCTTCCAAGTGAACTTAGGGTATTGTTGTTTCCGTGTGAATCTTTGGACTCCTTTTTGTAGTCTCTGTCATTGGTATTGTTGCTATTACTATTCGTTTTCTTATCTCATTACTGTTTCCAGTAAATTGTTCTTATCTCAACCAGTGACCTTTACCTTTTGTGTCTCCAATTCTCCTCCCCATCCTGAAGGAGGGCAGGGAGTGAATTAGCAGCCCATGGTTTCAGTGGGAGCACTGAATTGGAGAATACCATTCCTAGACCATGACATACTGGTATTTCTCATCCAAATCATTTTCTTAAACTGAATTCCACTGTGCTGGGTTCCTTACAAGTCTGTGTTCCCACAAAAAGGTAATTGTTTTTATGATTCATGTAGTGTCAATGCCATTGTAAAATTTTTTGAGTACTGTGAGAGGGGAAAAAACTAAATACATACTTCTTACCTTTTGGTGAAAAGCACTTGATTTTCTTGGACATGTAATAAAATCTTCTGTATTTTCAAAAGATAAACTAGCAGTATCTTTATATCATGGAGGAAAAGAGCATTGATTGCCTGCTTTAGTATATTTGTTTAATCTTTCTTCCAAGCACAAGAGCAATATAAAGTTCTACAGGACTGGCTTTTTTTTGTCTTTTTTGGGAGACACTTAAAATACAAATAAGAAGGTAATAGAAGCCTTTCTTTATAGGTCCTGTGTTCCCCTTTTCCATGTTTTCTTTGTTTGCACATTTATTGTAGAATTGCATTGTAACAGAGCAGATGTTTTGCAAAACATCCTGATGTGTTGATTTTCTTATGGGAGTGCATAACTATTCCTTCTGATGCATCGATTTGACAGCTGGTTGATTTCATGAAACTGCTAAGAAGCCATTAGTGGTGTCATTGAATTCAAATAGAACAGTCCCTCCCAGCCTGAACTGCAATTGTTAAGGTCTTTGTTGCTACTTTTTTGTTCCCATCCAAGATGCAGAGTATTAGAAAGTAGCAAATAAAATGAAGCTTGTGCACCTGGTCTCATATCCCAGAATGAGAGAAAGAAATACCTCACTGATGTTAGTTCTATAATTTTCTTATAATGGCATATTTGGGAATAGGAGATCTTGACTGATGGGAGGTATAACCAACAATGCAGTTTCCTACACCCTTCCTCCCCCCCTCTCCCTCTGGCACATTCAGGATTTCACTGTATGAACACTGTTCAAATCCCTTTGCTGTGATCCGTCTCCCAGACTCTAATGTGTAGATATCTTTAAATAAAATTTAACAGTGTAAATAACGGTGGAATGGGTTTGTTTATTTATTTTAAATTTATTTTAAATTTATTTTTAATTAAAAAAACCCCAGACTATTAATTAAAAAAAAACCCAGACTATTCTAATAGAATACTATAAGTGATACTTAGTGGTTTCATCACTTAGATAATTTGGCCCAAGGAAGATTCCTACACCAGTTTTCTCCCAAGTGAGGCTCAACTTCTGAGTTAATACTGTAGTTTTTCTACAGTATATTCAGTGAGTTATGTCATACTACATTATAAACTGGTTTGTGATTGTTAATTGCCACCGCAAGGAACACTGAAACAGTTGTCAGGGTTAACAGTGACTTTTGTGATTGTTTGATAGTTTACAACATTCTTAATGTAGACAAAATGTAGTAAGTATATGTTGGTCAATGTATTTTATAAAAATGAGAAGTTTGTATTGAAGAACATTATGTGGTATTCGGAATCTAGGTACAGATGATCTTCCCCACTGCATCACAGAAGGAAATGAAACATCCCTTTTTAAACTGACATCCATGTTTTTATAGATTTTTTTTTGTTATACTATTGTATTTTTACTTTAAAACCGTTTTTACTGTAAATAGCAACAAACAAACCAACAAGGAATCACCAGAAAATTTCTGTGAAGAAAACAGTAGGTTCTCATTAATATTTTAGCTTGTCTTTCTTAGGACTTTATGGAGGTGAGACAGTATTAGTTTCACTGTTACAGAGATAAGGACTCTGGAAGGCTTTAGTCTTTTACCAGCATCACAAGTAGTTGGTGGTAGAGGATGAAAAAGGAGCTGTCTTCACTGACTTTAATCTGTAGTGTGCTGGGTAGTTATTTCCTTGAAAACGGAAATGTGTGGTTTGTTAGTCCACACAGAAATTGCAACGGGTAGGTAAGCAGAACGCAGACCTAATCATTAAACAAAACTGGGACTGTATTTTTTCAGCCTCTGCAGAAGGGCCAGGCAAGATGCAGTATTTTCCCATTCTTTTGTTTCTTTATCATGAAGTTTTAAGTGGAAAGAAGTTGTGTAGAACATATAATCCAGTTAGCACACAGTTTTACCTATTAGCTGTGTTAAGTTCTTATCGAAGTTCTTTAGTGTTTAAGCTCTTTACTGTCTTAAGTTTACCTTTACATAGTGCCATGGTCTTGAGCCATTCCTTAAAAAGAAAAAAACAAATACGCTTTTTTCAAGTCCAGTACGGAAGTTCCTTTGAGATTTAAATATAAATAATTAAAGGAAAAGTAGTAATTTCATGGTGTCAGTTAGATTTCTGTTTCTTTTTGGGGGAGGAAAAATTGTGATGTATTTTATTGTGGTATTAGCATTAAATGAGATGCCAGGTGAAAGAAACTTGAAGTGTGAGGAAGTCTTAATGCTTGTTTCAGTTTTTTTTAATGTAGCAACAAGGATCAAAGGATACAAGGGTTTTTCCCAGCTTAGTTTAAAAGAATTAATTTTTGCATTTGACACAGTTCCTAATACCAGTTCCTTCTCTTTTTATAGAATATCTTTCAGATCATTGGAAAAAAGAACAATATCAAAACAAGTATGCATTTAAAAAACTTGCTTAGTAACAGATGATCTTTCAAACATAGTCTCTGAAAGTATGGACTTAGCAAAAGATGTGGTGGGCTTGTCAGTGTCTGTGTGACGCCTGTTGACTTTAATGTGAATCATCTCCCTTTACCTTGCTACCCATGCCCTTCAGAGTCTCCTGAATGTCTTGTTTTCTCTATGTAAAGGAAGTAAGACTCTTTTTCACTTGATGTAGGTCAGGCATTGTAAAGAGCTGAATGGGTTAAGCCTTGGTAGTTTGCAAAAAGCGATTGCAGAGATTCTTCTAGCGGCTGAGGGAGGAATCACCCAAAACCTTAAAATTCAAACTATGAAAAATGTAAAGAAAAACTACCTGAAAAATTGTTCTACCTGATGGACTCTTTACATTAGTAATTAGTGGGACTGTTAAGTTTAAGTATTTGTCACTAGTTATATTTACCAGTTATATTTACAGTATGAAGCCTTGGGAAAGAGGGTAGACTTAATATAGGGACTGTCTGATAATGCTGTTGTCTTTTTGGAGCCTCACACAGAGTTCTGTGTGTGTACAGAGTTCTGGAATTGTTGGAAAGGATAATGAAGAATTTTCATATTTTAGGTAATGATGGACCCTACCAGTGTACTCTTACTCTTGTAAATTACTGTAAGGTAGAGTAACTGTAAGGAACTGTAAGATAGATTTTCTTTAGAGTATTTAATACAGTAATTTAAAGGCACAAGATAATCTGCCTAACTGTTCTTGAACATGAACCTCCATCCTGACTCTGTTGGATGAGAAGATGAAACCTTGAAATCTTCTAGAGAGTATTTTTTTCTGCACTGAGTACATAGATAATGTTTTTGAATTGTGACCCTATTTATTAATCGATTTGTGTTAATTAATGTTTTTCTAATACTGAAAGGTTATTTAATAAACAGTTCCGTGTATTTTATCAGATACCTGTTTTAGAAGAGTAGTATGTAGCCTCCAAGTATAATCAGCAAAATAATCCCACAATCCCCTCCTCAGCGCTCAGTCGTTCTACAACAGGAAGCAGGTTGGACAAAAATTATTGCAGTGGTCCTTCAGTGCACATGGACATAATTGTGTGGATTTTGCCCCATTTTTTGTTCTTGCACTTTTCTACAAGCATGCACTCATTAATCAAAGACACTGTACTGCTGAGGGCAGAGAGGTTCATCAAGTTGGCAGCTAGTTTGGTGTAAAGAACAGTGTGCAGAACCTCTTAACGTGCTAGGACATAAATAAATCTTACGTCTTTGTATGCAAACCCTGGAGGTTAATACTGTATAATTCAGTGTCCTGTCTTTGTTTTTATGATGGATGTTTTTAAGTGTTTGAAGCCTGATGCAAGCCTTCAAGCAGGTCAGGGCAGATAGGCTGATTGGCTGAAGCAAAAGCTTGGCAAAGGGGCTTGTGTATCTGCTGTGGAGGACTTTTTTTGGCTTGGAGATCATTGTTGTATTGCCTTCAATGTTGTAGGAGAGTTCTAAAGATTGACAACCCTTGCTGTGCTAATGGACTTAGTAATGAAATGCAAATAGTTTGATCCTATTTGTTCCAAAGTTACTGCTGTTTGTATGTAGCCTTAACAGAACTAACATGTGGAAAAAGGAAAAAACTACTAGGATTTCCCTGTAAAAATGGTGCTGGGATTTGTCTTTAACGTGAATTGGTTGCATATTCGTAATTTAAGAACATCTGGTTACAGCAAGTGCATAGTCATTTGCAAGCTATTATAAACCATTCTGCTCACACATGGAGACTGTGTTTGAGCTTGTTTTTTTATTGATCTACCTGCATTTGAAATCTGGTTTCTGCAGCCACAGAGGCTCTTTATTTTAGCTGTGCTTGCATCGTAGAACAACCTCAGTATTAAATATTTATTTTTAACTAAATGCTGAATAAAATGTTAAACTCTGAGCTTTGAAGAAACAAGGTGTAAGGGTGAGCAGTGACATACATCTTAAACATGAAATCTTGTTATGTAAAGACTAAGAAAGTGACATCAGCTAAGCTTTGTAGTCCTTTCGTAACATTTGTTGTTCTGAATAAGAAATCCTTGTTAGATTTAGGCAATGTTACCTTGCTAACACTGTAGCTGCTGAATTTTTTTTTTTTTTTTTTGATTCATTGTATACTAAATGCTTTTTGGGGAAAGCCAAGAAGTATAAAATGTGATTGTATTACACAAAATGAAGGAGTAGTAAAATAGAGGTAAGCAGTGCAGTTGAGTATCCCATGGAGAAAATAATGGATGTACTAGGACCAACTGTACTCATATAAAGGTGTACTTATCTATCATTATAATATGTGAAAAGTACAAACTTAGAAATACTAGTTATTAATATATATAAGCCACAATGTAAAGTTGATCTCCCCGCATTCAGTTTTACTTTTTAGTTACAAGTCAAGCTTATACAGAAAAGTTTGATAACTCTTCTGTATTTTTGTTTGCCCTGGAACTTTTATAAGGAGTAATATATTTTTGACAATAAAAGTCAGTTTTCCTAACATCCTTAGTACTTGTGGGAATAAAAGGGAGCCCAAAATTCCTGCTCTCTAAACATCTTTTGATCCAGTACATTGTAGGTTATTGACTTGTTACTAGTTTATAGCCTAGCATGTAAATAGAAAGTATTGCTAAAGAAAGTTGTAAATAAATTCTTACTTCATATGTATGGATCCAGGAAAAAGGGAAGCCATTAAGATAGTTTTCTTACTGTGTTAGCGAGATAAAAATTTGAAACATACATGCCTGAAAGTGTCTAATTTTTCAAGCTGTATCAGTTGATTTAATAAAAGATGTTATCACTCCTTTCAGCTCTGGTCTTGTCTGAATAGTTACAGCAATTGAAAAAAGGATAAACTCTGAGAAATGCAAACCAGTACTTTTCCATTGCATCTCTGATAGCTTTTCTTCCTTGGAGTTACTCTTAGCATCTCACTGCTTCTTTCAATGTTGAAGAAAGAGCTAGATCAGAGATAACCGAGACTACAGCTCTGTGGTTTAGGAGGGAAGTGAGGTGGAAGAGTGCTCAATCGGTCCCTGGGGGGACCCAGCATCTAGAACAGTTGTAATGCCAGAAACAGTTTCTTCATAACAGGATTGTAGGAGCTTTCAAAGCAGCAAGGAGAATTCCTGTTTAGGTTTTTGGGTGCTTTTAATTACTGAATCTAATATTCAAGACAATAGACGTTCCTATTTCAGCTCTTGCAGTGAAATTACTTTACACAGGAGTCTAAAGAGGTAAATTGTCAAGGGTCTGGAGGGTAAGCCGTGAAGAATGGCTGAGGTCTCTTGATTTGTTCTGTCTGGAGAAAAAGAGACTGAGGTCAGACCTCATTGGGGTCTGCAGCTTCCTCATGAGGGGCAGAGAACAGGCAGCTCTGATTTCTGCTCTCTGTGGTCAGGGACAGGACCTGTGGGAATGGCTGTAAGCTGTGTCGGGGATGGATTTAGGTTGGAGATCAGGAAAAGGTTCTATCCTCAGGGTTGTTGGGCACTGGACAGGCTCCCTAGGGAATGATCATGGCCCGAAGGCTGCCAGAGCTTCAGGAGTGTTTGGACAGTGCTCTCAGGGAAAGGGTTGGATTGTTGGGGTATCCTGGGCAAGGCCAGGGGTGGAATTCAGTGATCCTTGGGGGTCTCCTCCAATGCAGGATATTCTGATTTTAGCTGATTACATACCCACCCTCCTTTTAGTAATCACTGGCACTTGGTTAACAGCAGACAGTGATTGAATTTTTTTTGCTGCGTTGTCAAGAGAGACCATGTTAAAAAGCTACTGTCCCACAGAAAGTGGGAAAGAAAGAAATGGGAAGTTGAGATCCCAAGTCTTGACTAAAGGGAGTGAAATACTGTGGATTATTGAAAAAAAAAATCACAGCAATACATTCCAACAATTATTATCTTTCTGGCAGCTTAGTAGAGAGCACACTTGGGTTTAGTCATACCTTAAATGTAATGGAGAAGGATTTGAAGGATAGGGTTTTAGAATGGGTGTATATTTGAACACAAGATGTGTATGTTCCATTTTGATGACATACTGAAGTCTTTCTGTTTGGTGTTTTTCATGTCTTTTTTCGTTTGTTTTAACTTGCCAAATAAAAAATATCTAAAGGGTTTGTATAGTTATATACATGCCACTTAATACATGTAATAGTGTGTGTAGCAGTAAATTTCAGAAAAGAGAAAAAATGCATATGGAAAGAATATACTACTAAAATGACAACAGACTTAGTAAGGGTCCTTTATTGTTTGGCCTTTAACTGTGGTATTAACACTATATTTTTCTGCAGTTCTCTTTTCTGGAAGTGTTTTTCAGGCCTGATTTTCCCCCTTTAGGGGGGCTTAGAGGGTATAGCAAGTTGTTTTCATGGAACCAAATGTATTTTTGAACAAGAGTTGGAAGTACTGATTCCATGGTTGAGCCTTTTCTGGAGGGTTAGTTTTGAACCAATTTTGTATGATTTGCAAGAAGTGTGTTCATTATACAAAGAAACAGTCAAAGGGCATGTGGGGAGGAAGAAAATCTCTCTCACTTACTTTAGGTTAAAACTAATGTTAAGTGCGCCAGTAAGTGCAGTCAGTTGTAAAATGCCCTTTTTTGCCTGGTCATAAGAGATTATGCTAGGTCATTTTCCTTTTATTTATATGTGAGAAGGATACAGAGCAGCTTGAAATACTTGCCTGTTTTTTGGGAGATGTTTTTCTATGTCAACCTGTTTCTGATTACCCTTGAGGTAAATTTATAATCTTTTGACTCTTAGAGATGCCAGCAAATTTTCAGTGTTAGCAGTTAAGATGTTATAGATATACAGCATATTGCAAAGTTTATTGTGTTGATGTAAGTGGTTTATGCAGAGCAGTGTTCAAATGTAGCCTGCAGTCTTTTTGCAGTCATGGAAATGAATTACATGTTCTGAGAGATCTGTGAATAGTGTAAAGACTATATGTTAAAACAAGTGTGGGAAGTCCCATTTTACAGTTTTCTTGGCCTCTAAATGCTTAATTTTTAAAATTGTGGTAATTTTTATACCTTGCAATGTGTTTAAAATAAATAGATAAGCAGTCGTTTTAAGGATTGATCAGTATTACATGTTCTAGGAGACATTTGAAATGCATGTAAGTGGGATCTCTTTGTAAAGCTGAGTTACTTTTTTTTTTCTTCATATGCCTCTTTCTCTTTGAGTACCTCTTGTCAACATGTAAAATTTTGACCATGCATTGTGCTCACCTGTTTGTCCATGTGCTGTCCATTCCATGCTGTAAATTTTGTTTGTCATTTCTTTCCAGCCATAACTGAAAGTAGGCTAGACATTCAATAGTAAAGTTCTACAGTCTTCTGAAAACTAATCACTGTATTGAAAAAGATTAGATTAGACCCGCCAGCTGAGGAAGTGGTAGGCCAGTATTAGTGGTACTTCACCAATGCCCCAAGCAGTTCTCTGATTTCTCACGTGTGCCCACTGTCCAACAAGTATATCCGCTGTCAACACTGTCCTTGCCAAGTGGGTTCTTGAAGTAGATTGGTATTTCCTCATTGGGTCTGGTTTATGGCAGTAGGAAAATGCAGAGGACCATCATAGGAGCACTGCTCATATGAGAATTTTTTCATCCGCCTCAAAAGTAGCACATGAGGAGGCCTGTAGTAAAAAGCTTTTGCATGGTATGATGTACGTGTGATTTGTGCACAGTAGAACGTGGATAGTGGATACTAAATTTTACCTTTTTTTGCATCAAAATTTTGTTCTCAGAATAAATTCAATACGATTTGCATTAGAAAATGTTATTCCCTTCTAAGTAACGTGACTAGAATGATGTTTACATCTGTAACTACAAGCAATAAGTAATCCAGTAATTTCTCTTGGTGAAAATACCTTAGAATCGTTCCCACGTGTGCGTTATTTCTTATTGAGGCCAGATAGTCTAGCACAAATCGTGCTGACTTGTTATCTTTCCAGTGCAGTATTACGTGAGAGAACAAACATTTGCATTTATGAAATGCATGCACATAATAAGACACAGTTTTCCAGAGCTTTTCATTTTAGTGGAGGGTTTTTCAGAACCAAAGTCTGTGTGCTTACCAGCGCCCTGTGAAATGGATTGTGTGCATGTGTCACATAGATGGCTTACAGACAGCTGTTTGCTATTTCATTAATAAAAGCAGGACTTGCTATTTTATATAGTCAAATGTAAGTAAAAAATACAAGGTTTTAAAAGGTACAGTCATAACTGTTTTATAAGGCAGGTGAGGTGTCTGCCCTCCTGCACACCCCCCCCCCACCCCCTGCCACATACTGTGGACTCAATTTCACTGATGTAGTAGATTCACTGCCATCCTGTAAATTGTAAACTAGACTGACAAGAGTCAGACTTATTTGTCAGATATTAAAAAAGCCTGCATAGATAGCTACTTTTGTTGGAGTAAAAATCATACTGGTTGATGCATGTGGCAGTAATTAACTTCTGTGGATGTTAGAAAATAAGTTGCCATAGAACTGCTGAAAAACAGGTTTCAGTATGTTTTCACTCATTGAACAGAAGTCAGGTGCCATTAGACCAGTATAAATTTAACTAATTTTGAACAGCAAAAGTGTTAAGACTACACTTTCTACAGGACTTGGAGAGAAGCTTAATTTCTTAAACAAGACATGTAAGTTTCTTTTTTATTGTTTTTTTTTCTTGTAAATTGACTATTTTACATATAAAAATCAATGAAATAATCAGAAGTTGTGTTTTTAAAAGCATATGGCTTCAGGACAATTAATTTTCAACTTGTCTGTTCCTTGCTTTCCTGTTCTGTTGGGGGTTTTTTATGAGCCATAAAGAAAGTCAGAGGTCAAATGATCAGTGGTCTGTAGTCCACTAAGGAGTTGAAGGGACTGAAGCATCTCACCTGTAAGGAAGAGCTGAGAAAGCTTGAACTCCTCAGCCCAGAGAAAAGGTTCAGGGGAATCTCCTCAGTGTTTATAAATACCTGCCTGAAAGGTACAAAGAGGACGGAACCAAGCTCTTTTCCGTGGGTCTGGACAAGGATGGGTGCAGACTGAAACACAGGAGGTTCCATGCCATGTGCTCTGGGATGACCCTGCTTGAACAGGGAGGCAGAACCACATGACCCGCTGTGGTCCCTTTTAAACTGACCCATTCTGTGAGGTTCCCCCAAACATCACGAAACTCTTTTCGTTTGTGAGGACGGCTCCACACTGACATGGATTGTCCTGAGAGGTTGCAAAATCTTCACCCTTGGGGATACTCCAGAGTCAACTGGACACAGTCCCAGGCAACTGATTCTAAGTGACTATTTGAATAAAGGCTTTGACAAGATGATCTCCCTTTCAATCTCAACCGCTCTGTGGTTCTGTGTATCACTTGTTCTGTATTTTAGGGTGTTTTGGTGAGCTGTTTAAACTTACTTTGTATCAAAATGATACTAAGAGAGCATGCGGAGTCATGAGTTTTGACCGGAAGTGTAGAATATTGCTACAGTCTTGAATTAAGACTCTTGAAGAGTCTTGAAGATTCATTGAAATTTTGGGGTCTTGTAGATTCATTGAAATAAAATGTGTGAGGATTAAATTACATGGCTATACAGTGTGACCTTTAAAAAGAAAACTTTTTGTTGTTCCGTAATTTCTTAGTTTATAGTGTTTTTACAATTAATGCACAATGCCTGAGAGAGGAGGACTTGCTAAACGTGTGCCTGAAGGGATCAGCAATTATGTCAAGTACAAAATGGTTTTTTTTTTGTGCTGCTGTTACTTCATGTTAGGAGAGAATGTTGACACAGGTGTTTTTAGTAACTTCATGCTGAACTGTGTGAGCACAGGGAACCTGGAGTATTGTACGTAAAACTTCTGTTCTCTTTGCTGCTTTTCCTCAGAATAATAAAAAGGTTGTTTTTTAAAAATTGCTTTATTATAAGCTTAGTAGGAAGTTCTTCAGTTCTGTCTTCGGATTATTTTATATATTTACACTGTCAAATTTACCCAAAACATGAGGGGAGAGAGAGAAGGGTTATTTTTTTCTTTGAGTAAAATTTGCTCCTTTTGTTTTTTCCCTGGTAACCAACAGTTATTTCCATTCAAATTTATCCGTGCCTAAACAAAATACACAATATCTGCGTGTGTTGCTCCACTCTGTCAAGTATATTTTGCATGCTAGCAGGGAGAAACATAACTTCTCTGTTCCAGAATTTTTAGTGGTAATCTCTGTTGCAGGATTTGCTTTGTCTTTTAGTTTCAGGGAAATGAACCTTCTGTAGCAGGACTCTGTATTTAGAAAAATATGTGGAATAGACTTTACCACTAGTGTGCATTGTTTGGTTTTTTTGGGGTAAAGTGTTTGTACTTACAATGTGATCTGATAAATCAACTATATGTGTCTGGTAGGTGGTCCATGTCATGTCCTGATGATTTAGGGAGAAGCAACAGAAAATGTCCATTAGTATTAGTTGGGTTTTTTTGTGGTACAGGCTTTTTTTTATTGCCTTTGATATGATTATTTCCCCATGGACCAATTTAAAACTTTTTCTTGCACCAGAGGAGTAATATATTAAAGTGACTGTATTAATTTTATAAAATCTGTTCACAAGGGTTTTTTTTTTTAATGGTTGTAATTCCCCCTTTTAATAACATTTCTGCAGATAGGAAGACATATTTGAAACTGTGTTTCCCTTGGTCTTTGCAGTGCTGAAGTTAGCTTATCAGCTGCACTGACTTCTTTTGTAAGACAGTAAACTTTTAACAAATATGGAAAAAAACAAACAGAAAACCCCCAACAAACCCCTGTTCGTAAAAAAGTCCCCAATTTTTTTACTTTTAGTGGTTGTTTTGAAAAGTAATGCTGCCTAGTACTAGACATATAACTAGGAAACATAGTGTTTGATTCATTAGCGTGTAATTTTTATTGTCCTTAATAGGAGAAGGGTTCCGATCTAAATGTAGTGATTATGTAAACTGATAAAGATGACTACAAGATTTTTAGGGTAAATAAAATATCTTACTAGACACTGTAAGATGAAGATACAATACTTGAATGAGATATGAGGTATTATATTAGCACAGCTTCTTTGTATCCTGATCTATTTTCCTTATGTATTGTGCAAGTTATATAACTAGATATTTGTTATTGGCATCTTTCAGTACAAGGGTATGTAAGTCAGATTTGGATATGTGCCTCTTCTGTCGGAGCGTGAAATCAGACTCTGGTTCTCAAGAGCAGAAAGGAGGAGTATGCATTGGGAAATGCAGAAGGGGGAATGTGGTATTACTGTCTAAGCACTATGTGATATGTGAAGTACATGTTACTCTGTTTTATATGACAACTGCCAATGCAGGAACCTGATTGTTGTCTTGGAAGAAAGAGCCAGAGCCTAAAATTTTAGGGGTTTGCCCTGCTGAACAGGATTGGGGTATGTGTTTCAATGCTGTGTTATGTTGACTTAGTTTGTGGATAGATGGAAACTGTAGGTCCCAGTGAGAATATTCCAGTGCCTAAAGGTGTTGCTCATGTGCATAAGGAAGGTACTGCTATCTTGGGCAAGAGTGAGTTAGAATTGCACTAGGGTATTGTCTTTCATTAACCTGTATTTATAGGTAAAAGCCATCTCTATAGCTAAAATGCTCTTACTTGTTAAATCTGTTCCTGTTTTATCTGATGCACCTATAAAATATAAGTAATGATATGTAGTAATTGGTTTGATCTTGGCTAAGTTATCTTAGTTATTTTTTCTGGAAATGGATTTGTTCTTTGCTCCCAGTACTTCTCTGCCAAAAAAGCCTTCCAATACATTACTTAGGACTATTTTCCCCTAGCTTTTAATTTGCAAGTTCTACTTTTTGAAAATAAATTGTATCCTACCTGCTTCAGGTTATGTGGTTTCTTGTATACTTACTTTGAAAAATTCTTTTAGGTATGTATATAGTCCATCAAGAGAATAATGATAAGTAACTGTAAACAGTACCTGTTTCTGCCTCAAAAATGCTGGTTCTGCATTAGGTTTAAATTAACTCTTCAGTGTCACACAATATGGGGGGGTATCTTGGGCTATGGTATCTTGGGCTCTGAATACCAAGTGATTTGGTATGGCAGGTCTAAAGGAGATACTGGGAAGGAATTCCTCTCAGTGACGGTGGGGAGGCCCTGGCACAGAATGCCTAGAGCTGCTGTGGCTGCCTCATCCCTGGAAGTGTCCAAGGCCAGGTTGGGCAGGGCTTGGAGCAACCTGGGGATATGTATGTACACATATATATATATACACACATTTTTTTAAAATTTATTTTTACAAGTTGGATTAATTTGGTTTGTAGACATGCAGTGCAACGTTTCTGTGACTGAAGTGGAAGTATAAATACAGAAGATCTGCTAGAAAGGATGTTTAAATGTTGCTGTGCTTGATAACCAATTAATTTCCAATTTCATTTGGTTGAAATGCTTTGGCTTGCAGCTGGTAATTGCTGTTATTGAAGAAGATAGAAGATGTACTGTTTGTCACATCAGAGCATCTCAAAGTTTTGGAAATCAACCTTTGTTTTTTAAGGACCTGGAAATAATATCTTTACATGGAAAGAGTTATGTTCTTGTTTCAGTTTTCAGAGTAGGACTCTTCTATTAGCTTGTGTTCTTGATGTAATCTAATTGTGAGTCAAACTTATATTTCACGCTTTTTCTAACCGTTTGTTACCAGACTTCAGTTCTGGGAGACTTAATAAGTGGCTTAATTATTGAGATTTTAGGTATGTATCAACTATGTGCTGCCTGTGTGACTAACGTATGCCTGATAAAGTTACCTGTATCAGTGGTGAGAATTTCCAAAATATCGAAGAACTTAAAATTATTTGTACTCTTCATCATCATCTTCATCCTAGTAGTCTCACTTAATTCCTGTGAGACTTTACGGTTGCATTGCATTTTTGTTTTTAAGTAACTTAATTTATTAATTTGGCGCTTGAAACTTTCTAATAGCTTTGTTTTTTTCATTTTTCTTCCTTTGATTTTTTCATTCTTGTTTTCTCTCTCTTTTCCTCAGCTATGTTTGTGTCTGTGTGATTATTGCTTTTATAATACTGTCTAGGATTCTCTGAATCATGTACAATGCAGTGAAGCTTTGTCTGTGACTGGGGCACTATGCAAAACAATTCCTGTGTCTTTTTGGCAGACTGGAGCAGCTAACTGTGTGATTGCTGGAGCCACGTCTTGCTGCTCCCCTCTTGTTGGCAAGAGCTTCCAACATTGCAGAGCAAATATGCAGTCTCAAGGTAGCAGTCAGCCTTCAAAGAGAGGATCAAGTCCTGCCAGTGCAGTAATTCTCAGACTTTCTCTTGTTCCTTAGTTCAAAATGGATGTTAAAGGCTGAAATGGCAGTTCACTAGAAGAAAAAATTCTTTTCACATTTTTTTATCTTCTACTGAAGGTGACCACAGGGAGTGGAGCAGTTTTGAATTTTTACTGTCAGTGTTCCCTTCTTCACTTTGTACTGGGATGATAGAGTTGTTAACCAACATGTCCTCACTTGTTAGAGAATAGCCTTGGCACAATTTTTGTTTCTCAAATGTAGAGAAGTGACACATAGGGAAGTTATATAGAAATGCCATGCTTTTTAGTCCTTAAGTGTGCTTGCTGATCCCTGTAAGTGCTGAGTCAGAGAAAAATTCTGTCTTGTCTGTAGAATGTGGGTGTCGATGAAAACTAATTAAAGTGATGCAAAAGCCTTTCAGCACTTTTGGGTAAGCTTTGCTAAAAGATCACTTTTTCACAAGTCTTGAATCTTGATCAAAATACCTAATTATGTAGACCGTGTCATAGCTGGCATCATTGCTTTCAGCCATCATAACAGTGAAAGGTCCTGATGTGGAAAGGTACATGGCATAAATGTGTCTGATGTGCTCACAGAGCTTTGACAGTCCATGCAGCTTTTGTTTCTTCCACAGTGACTTTTTTTTCTGACTAGCCAAATGTCAGAATCTCACCTTATCCAGCTGCACAAAATGGTCAACAATTCGAATAAGCCCCCATAGCTCAGCTTTCCGAACTTGCTTGCTTTTTATCTTGGTCTGTTTTAGAGAGAGAATTACGCAGAAAAGTGGCATGTTTTGCAGACATGCTTTACCTGAAAAATGCAAAAAGGACTTAAAAGTTGAGTTTGTTTTTAATACTACTGAACTAAATAAAGTCTTCAATTGATTGCTACTCTTTTGTGGTCTGTTGCACTGAAACAGAAAGAAGCTCAAAGGAGGACTGCCTTTTTTCTTCACACAGTGTATGCTGAGAGCATTTGAGTATTTGGAGGTCAAATAATAAAGAGTTGTTTTAGTATGAGAATTAGTAATATTTTAAAGTATTTGAAAATGGTCAAACAAACAAGTTTAAATTAATGGAGACTTAAAGAAATACAACAGTTCAGAGGATGATAAGGATTCTGTCTAGAAGGTATTTACTTTGATGTGATGGTACAGTTTTGTGCCAGGGAAGGCTTAGTTTGGATATTACGAACTATTTCTTCCCTGGAATTGCTGTCAAACGGGCTACTGGCAGGCTATGGGCTGGCACAGGCTACTCAGGGCAGTAACAGAGTCCCTATCCTTGGGGGCATTTAAAAGCTGTGTGGGTGTGCCACCTGGGGACATGGGTTAGCAGTGGCTTTCGCAGTGATGGGGGAACAGTTGGACTCAATGGTCTTGGAGGGCTTTTCCAACCTAAGTAATTCTGTGTACGTGGTTCTCTGTACACAGGGATTGAATATGAGCGATGTCTCCAGCTGCATAGATCAAATTACGTGGATAAAAGAAAATACAGTGGAACTATGTGTGAGCCTCAGTCAGGTATTTTGGGGCCAATTTGTAGTTCCGGTATGCACCTTTCTAGCACTGACTTCTGTATTTCCTCTACAACAGAGAGGTGTGGTCTGCCCGCTGCACAATCCGGTACTTACCTGAGGGTTTCTGTGGCTTCTGCTTTCGTAAAGCTCTGCTACCATATTCACTATAAGAACCTGGCTTCTTGCGCTTAGGACATTTGTCATAAAAATGGACAAGTCCCATTTGCTGCTGAAAAGATGATTTCTTAGCACAGTGAAACTGAATTAACATTTTTTATCTTCATTCTATTTATACAAAGTTAAAATGTGGGTAGAGGCCTTAGTTTTCCTGCTGCTTCTAGAATTTTGTCTAATGTAGGTGAAGAGAAGATAGTTTTTTGAGGACTGATAAAATAATAGTGTGAGAAAATAGGGTGTTGGGGGGGAGTACAAGTTATGCTCCTTTCGAATACTTAATAATCTGAGGAATGTTCAGTTGCAAATGACTGGAAGAAACAAGATCTTGAAGAAATGAGACTGCGTGTAATTATGGCTTAGTGTGGGGTTGATTGATGATGGCTTAGTGTGGGGTTTTTTTTGGTGGATCCCCACTTCCCGGCCCCTCAATTGCAATGTTTCTGTTTCGAAGGCGCAGCAAGAGCTGTGAAGAGCTTATCCACTGAAGGGGTTCTGCACAGCTGGGAAGTATGTGATAACCAAGTCTTCATGGGCCTATACTTGGGTGGGTCGCTGAGGTAAATGTGTTTCTAGATGGCTTCTGTGCAGTGACTTTAGTGATACTCTTACATGGTTGTTGCAGTGGGAATGTCCTGGTAAGGCCTTGTCTGGAATAGTTTATTTCTGTTTTGTTCCAGAAGGATTATTCATATTCAGGAAGCAAATTTTTAAAAGTAGGTGAAGAGAACATACACTGGGATTCTGAGGGTAATCTGGAGATTTATACAAGGATTTGAAAGAATTTAAACTCTAGTTTAGCAAAATTTAAACCCTGCATCCTCCAGCCCCACGGTCTGCAAGCTCCCAAGAAAAAAGTGTAAAGAACATAGAAATTGCAGGATTCAAGCAAATGGGGTCAAATGAACAATTTTAGGCTGAAAACCTAGATGATTGGAGAAGAAACCAAATTTGAAGGTGGTATTTGATCCATTATGAGAAGAATTGTGTGATGTGGGATAGGAGGGAAGTAAATTTGATCCAGAAGTCATTTTCAGTTCTGTGCTCTTTCCATGCTGGTTCACTGGTTTGTAGAAGGGGGCAAGGGGAGAATTGCAAGCAGGCAAGACCCAACTACATCAGTCTTTTAACGAAACTAAACCCAGAACCCAAAGTCTTAGAGAAAGCAATTGATTTCTGTTACTTAAATGTTCTTCATACCAGCATAAATATGATGATGCAATACTGAACTCCTTTGAATTATAATTTCCAAAATCATAAAGGATGATTTTGCTTTGGCAGATTCAACATTTTCTGAGTTTTTTTTGGTTGATCTTTTGTTCTAAATCCATTTTTTTTTTTGAATAATTGGTTCTCCAACACTAGTTCAGCTGGAGGAGAGAAGTATTTTAAAAAGTATAAAAATACATGTGTGTGTTTTTTTAAATCAGAGTACTTTTCTAAAACTGTATTTTAGGCCCATGACTTCTCTCTTCCTTTTGACTACTCCAGTAGAAAGGGTTTTCAATAAATACATTCTCACATACTAGTCTTTAGTAGGTATTGATGACTTTTCTGCTAAGCCTGTTAAAACTACCAAAAGTGGCATATCTTGTCTTACGTAGAGAAACTTGCTTCACTTTTTTTTCAGTTGTTCAGTTAGGTTTAAGGGAATAAGGGACCCCCATTTTATCAAATGTTCTTTTCTGTAGGGTTTTCAAGAACTGATGGTTAAAAATATTAGAAGTATGAAACAGATTGATAAAGCTCCCTAATCTCACTTTCTCAGTCTTTTATAGATGCTACAACTTGGTTAGCTTGGTTCCCGTCACAGTAAGCTTTCAGAGCAGCCAAGTCCTGAATTACTAATGAAAACCAGGAAGAATGTAACCTGAAATCACTGTTCTTTTAGTCTTTGTTTACAATATAATTGAAAAAGGCACTAAGTTTTTAGAAGACAGGCATATCTTTTGTAGTGTGTTTGCATTGGAGAAACAAGCAAACTTCCATCAAGATGGAAAATGTCTTCCCTCACAGCTTTATGAAAAGGTTTTATTTTTCTTCATTCTGTGGTGCTTTCAGATACTAAGTTTCAATTTAAATGAGATGATGCCATTGCCAGAATGTAAACCAGTTATTCTAGTCTTGCTTAAAAACCCACCTTGCAAAGTGATAAGAGTAACAAAGGTGGGAATTCACCTCATCCTGTCTTCCCACTGAAGTCAAGCCTTAATTAGCTCCATTTATATGCCAATATTAAGCACAGGTAGCTTCCTTTGTCTTTACCTTTTACACAGCAAGGAAATAATGCAGGGAAGCCTGATTAGTTTACATTAATGTTGCATAGTCATTTTTGAAATATGAAAATAAACAACAAAATCACTCTTGTCTGTGATTAGTGTTCCATTGACCATTCTCAGGTTGGTTTTCTTTTTGTTTGGTGTTTTTTTTGTGGGCTTTTTTGTTTGTTCGTTTTTGTTTTGAAATACTCAAATTCCGCATCTCCATTGTTACTGAGTGTGGAATGTTGGCTGTTTCTTGCCTTTTATTCTTAAATTGCATTAGAATTTTGTTTGTGTCTGAGGATATTTTATTCTACACTTTCTAATAATTGGCTCTAAAAACAAATCTGAAAAATAGACCGCCAAAAATGCTTGTCTGCAGGGCTTTAACAGAATAACTGGGAGTACTGAAAAGAAGAAACTAGTGCTGAGGACTTTGAGTATTGCACAGTTAAATGGTAAATCCTGAGCTTTTCATGTTTGTGTGTGTGCAGTTACATGAAGAAAGAGAATATTTAATCTGAAACAATATTCTTTGGTCCTCTAGGGTATTTTTTTCTTTTACTGTATGGAGAAGTTGATCTCCTTCAGTTCATGCCAAATCATATCTTTGCTATTGAATTTACCTTGGTTTTCCATTTAGGGCATCTGTTTACTCTGTACATTGGACACTGGGGCCAGAAGCAGTCTGTGTGCTTTTAATCAGGGAGACATAGTAAAGCCTATTTAAAACTATTTCATGGCTTGATTCAAGGCAGAGGGAACTGTGATTGTGCAATATCCCTGCCTGCCGGTGCTGCTTAAGTAGCTGGTTATCGTTCTTGGCAAGTGGTGAGCAGGAACCTGCAGAGCTTTTTTTACTACCCTCTGCTGTACCTCTAACCTTTATCCCAAAGTTCAGGTTTTGGGGGACTATTCAGTGCCTTCAGAACTGATCCCAAACACCAAATTTAGCAGTGCCACAGAAATGTATGTAGTTTGAAGCAGAACATATGTGCAGAATATTAGCTGAGGGCAAGTACTTGAGCTTTGAGCTTCAGTTAATGCAGGAAGTGCCACATTTCCAACGGAAGAAAAGAAATATGACTTTTTCTACTTTTGGGAGGACAGTTCAGGGCTCCAGTCAGCCAGCAGGATGATAGAGAGTGTAGTAAAATGCATACTTTTTAAA
Organism: Certhia americana; assembly: GCA_018697195.1. Taxonomy (NCBI): domain Eukaryota; kingdom Metazoa; phylum Chordata; class Aves; order Passeriformes; family Certhiidae; genus Certhia; species Certhia americana. The sequence continues at coordinate 43,383 of JAGMWU010000098.1, read as the reverse complement.
TGTTCCCCTCTCTCAAATGTTCTGCTTCCATTGTTTAAATGGTGTAATTACTATGTAGTATCTTCTACCTCCTCTCTTGTTTTGGCTCCAGTAGGTTGAGGTTTTTTCGTGGTGTCAAAGTATGGTAGTAGGGTAGTTTAGATTTCCCCTCAGGAGATTAAACATTATACCTTTCCTTTAAAAGTTCATGATGTTGCCCTGACTCTTGCGAGGAATGTTTTCTTCCTGGCTGTCCTTTGTCAAGGGAGAAAAATACCCATTGCTTTTCTGCCCAGCCTGGGAGTGTAGCTTGTCATTGAAGGCCAGAACAAACAAAAAAAGCAGTTGGAGTTAATGCCCACACATTTACAGCTTGTAATTTAAGATTAAATTAAAAAAAAAAAACCCTATGGCTGCTGTTGATGCAGCTGCCTACCTAGATGTAAATTAGCTAGCTTACCTAACTCTTAAAGTTGCTCATGTAGATGACTGAGATCTTGTTTGTGTAAATTTATTAGTGTTCTTTCTTGTCTGTGCCACTGTGAGACAGGTGAGCTGTATGTTCCCACCAGAAGTGTGATGCTCTAGAAAAGGATCTAGAGTAAAAATACCTGTTCTTCTATGCATTTGTTTTCTAAAAAGTGTTCAGCCTAAAAGCCAAATCAAGGCAAACCCAAAGAAAAATCCTGAAATGACATTTTACTCTAGCATTGTGATACATAGGTAAATTACACCAATTTGCTTAGTTAAAATTGTCTGTCAGCGTAGCTGAAGAGAACACCTTTAAGCTTTGTAAAACAAGTTCATGTTTAATCTTACAGAAGATATTTTTCAAGTAGCAGGCTGTAAAATTTCACTGAGTCTTTCACTGTCTTCAGTGAAAAAATGTATATCAGGAAACCCCAACAGTATTGGATTTCTACTACTGTAACAAGTAATATTTTTCTGAAATAGAGATGTTGCATCTGTTGCACTGTTTTTCTTGTCCCATACGCTGTGTGTGAACTAGGTGTTTAAAAAACTTGATTGATCTACCTAGGGGAAAAAATCTGGGAAGTAAACAATCCAAACACGTGTTGAAAATTATTTGAATTTTAAATTTTCAGTGCAGTATGCGTGGATTGTGTACTGACACACATATGCTTCTGAATTTTCATAGTATGAGGAGAATTTGAAATCTGCATGCTAGAGCATCAGTAATGGAATGAAATTCTGGTTCATTATAAAAAAATTGAGACTTTATATTATTTTTTGGGAATTTCACAATTTAGTTACAGTAGAATGGCTATGTGTATTTAAACAGATGGTTGCAAACAAATCAAATGTTACTATATAACATTTATCTTCAACTGTTCCTCTTGTAATGTCTTCGTATCTGGCAGTGCGAAGCACAGTGATTTCAGTGTGCTGGAAAGGCCTCGTACTTCTTTTGGATTAATTTTTGTGTTCTATTCAGTGTGTTTTTCTTTGTCCTTGTAAAAATTACTTGATGACTCAGTTGATCATCAGTTGTTTTCTGTTTTCAGGTGGCTGAATAGCAATGTCATAGAACTGACCGCGTTGGTCATAGTAAGCTGTAGCAGTAAGCATTCTGATGGTTTTCTGAGAAGCAGAACTCATGCAGAGAAAAGGAAAAATATTATTTACTGAATGGCCTACTGTTAAATTCTTCATCCAGATTCTGATTTCAGACAGACATTAAGTACAGCCTCACCTAGAACTTAGGGATTCTTCGCCCATGAGTGCAGTTATTTTTGTGACTTCAGGTTCAGTTGTTGAAACGGTCTTTTAACAATTAACATAAAATGCTGTTATCGTCTTTCTGGATTACTTTGTATGTAGGCTTGAAATATAAATTTGATAGCATGTAATTTTAGTGTATACCTTTAGTAGTATTGATGTCTGTTATACAGTTTACAGAGTATTTAGAACTAATTGACAGTTCGTGTTGGGAGTTTAATTCCAGAATTTGTTTCAGCAACTTTGAAATACATTTTGCACCATCAGAAAATGTGTGATATTTTGCTAGATGCTGAACATGAGTTTTCTTGTTTTACTAGACTGGATGATAAGAGTGGAGTCTTATGTCTCAATAGCAATCTTCTGGCCCTCGTCCCAGATGTAACTTTACAGTTTGCACTGACTGTAGGAAAGAAAAACCTAAATCAGTAATTTTTACTTGCTGGTTAAAATAATTTGTAAAATTAATTTTAAAAGGCTTAGGTTTCAGAAGTGCTTTCTGTTCAATGTAGAAGAAGCTGTGACAGCCACTACATGTCTTAATACAGTGTTTATGGGAATTGCAAGAGCACCACCAGCAGCTGCTAAATGTTCAAAGAATAAATAGGTTAATATGAAAAGAGCAGATCTGTTAAACAGGGCAGATCAAATGAAATAAAGTTCAAAAGAGTGGTTTTCTAGTGAACATGTTGCTTAGCAGACAGTGATAGGAGAGCAGGTAAGGGTGGGAGGCATGATAGCCTGCTATTTCAAAATCATGAACAGCATTCTGAACGATTAAAAGAATTAAAAAGCAGAACTAGGGAAGTCATTAAGTGCTTTGCAATAACGGACAGAACTAGGAAGGCTTTCTCTAGTATTTAACATTTAGTGCAGAATCAGCTTTTGTGAAACTTCCTGTTATGCAGTAGTGTACTGCCAGCTTCTGTAACCTGAGCTAGTTTTAGTGAAAAAACCCTTCATGTAATAAAAGCTTTATGCTCTTGTGCGTTTTTGTTAACGAGGTGACATTTTTTGCCAGGATGTACTGAGAGTGCTACTTGCCCAGCCTCCAGTGACTGGAAGGATGGCAAGCGGTGGGATGAGATGAGCTTTATGGTCCCTTCTTAAAAGAAATATTCTGATGCTATAAAAGGATGCTGTTCATGGTTTGTAGTAATAATGTTTGAAAAGCAGCAGTTTGGGGTTTTTTTTGTCAGTGTAGGCAGATACACACTTAGCAAGCTCAGAAAAAAATTTAAAAGCTTCCAAAACAGGTTGTCCCCCAAAGAACAGAAGAATGTACTTTCTTTTGACATGTGTAACACCTGGAGATTTAATTTCATCTTCACTTTAGTATACTAACAATTGACACTGGCTAAGAAACTAAAGATAATATGATTGTAGCATTTTTATATGCTTGCAGTACTTATATTGAGTGCAAAATGAAACACAGGGCAATTGTACCTTTTTTCTACTTGTGTTAATGTAGTTATTTTTAGCAAATCATCTTATTAATAACTGAAAGTAGTTTATTGCTAAGTGTTGTCTGCAAATATGGTTAATGTGTATGTATTTGTATATCCTTGCTTCTAAGTATTTAGATACCTTTACTGAGTAAAACAAATTAACATGCTAGATCAACCAACCAAAATTACAAAAGGACTGAAAGTTTCAAGGAAAGAATTAACAAACTGCATATTTCTTTGTGGGATACCTATTTTTTATTATAGTTTCCTTTTAAACTAATAGTCTACATTTGGTGGGTTCTAAGTTGTAATGGGAAGACAGTTAAAAAACCAAAACAAACCACAAAACCCAGTTACTGACACAATTTGTGCAATACTTACTCCCTACTCTGCTTCTGCTGCAAGCCAGATTTAATAATGGTTATCTGCTGAGGGGCAGATTTTGATGTAGTATTGTAAATCCACTGTTAGGAGGGATAAGTGGTTTGTTGAACTTTACAGTACAGATGACAACTGGAGGAGCTTAGATGTAAATTCAGTTTTTGTTAGTATCACTGTGTTATTTAGACCAGCTAATTTCTCTTTGCAATAGCAACATTCTTTTTGCACAAGAAAGTGTTTTTGTGAAAAGTTTAAAAGTAATCTTTCCAAGTACATGTGATTAGATTAGAGTTTTCATTTTGTTTGCTTTGGCTTTCTTACAAAAGTAAATGTTCTTAGCATTTAAAAATAAAACTTTGCCCACTTATGGGAAATGAGAAATATTTTTTCTTACTAAATTTCAGAGTCTTAATGTACAGTAGCTCTGAAATTTAGATGCTCAGGGTGAGACAACATTTCTAGTTGAGTACTGAAAAGATAATTTTCCATACGTAAATTGTTGCCACCTTATCTTTTCAATGTAAGACTTCAGGAACTTTTCTGCAGGTTACTCAAGTTAACATCTTGTGTATTGTACCCCTGTTTCAACTAGAAAGCTTGTTTAAATGGGACTTGACTAATTCACCACAGGAAAGCTCCAAAAGTCTGGTCTTTGTAAGGGCTGTGAGTTCAAGGAGGGAGGTGTATTGTATGAGGGCTTTTTTTTTTGCTATTTACCCAGACTACCATCAATAATTTTACATTTGAGTGTTCAAAATTTGAGACTGTAAAATATGTACTTTATAGGTGTCACAAAGTAATTTTTTCATAAAGATGCTCTCAAGCTTCATCTACTGTTCAAATATTTTGCTCCTGTGTACTTAACATCTTCAGAGTTTGTATGGCAGTAGTTGAAGTTCTGGCTATGTGATCATATGTGATTACATACATATTTGTAACACAAAATTGTTTCTTCCTTGGCCGAGTTTCAGTATAAAATCAAGCTGCAATTTTGCCTATTTTAAAATTACTCTAGAGTACCATTCATCTGCATTTTGAGACTCCAAAACTAACTATGAATGCCTTCACTAAAGTCATAATGAGCCTAATGATGGAGTGTATATTCTCATACTTGGCAGAGACCATATGTGTGCATGTACATGTGTGTGTATATATATATATTAATGCTTATCAGTATTTATGTGTGTATATATGATCGGTTTTATCAATACAGGTATAATCTGTTTTGTCTGAGGACCTAATTCATGAGGTATTCTTTCAGTAAGTCAAGGTACTCTTTCTTCTTCTGTCCCATCTCTAATCTGGATTTTTTTTTTTTAAATCAGTTTTTATATACACCAAGAGCTGAAAGTAGTTTTGCTGGTTTCAGTGAGGCTGTGATAGTTTATTCTGTGTAGCAAGTATCTTACCAGGCATGTTTTATTATTTTGGAAAGAATAAAATAAATTGTTATGCTGTGCATGTACATTATATGAATACAAATGTTTTTTAACTAATTTTTTACATGTTTTGTCAATAATCAAAGTTTTTAGGTTTTTCAAAGATGATTTCTTTAAGGCAAACACAACAATGAAAAGGATGCACAATTTGGAGTTTTTATATTTTTGCACAATTCAGAGGAAGTAAAGAAATGGTGTATTAGAGTACAGTTTAAATGCGTATCAGTTGAATAAAGCATGGGCTGAGAGCTAGTTGAGGGTTATATTTATCATCTGCTTTAGATTTTTTTACAGAGGTGATGTCAAGGTGAAAGCAGACTTGCAGAATGCTTGGAAATCATTGATATTCTGACTCTGAGGCTGTAAATGGCTCTGTGGCAGATGGAGGCTTTGTCAAGGAAGAAAAATGGCAGCTCTGCAACATCATAGACACTTTTTCTTAGCAGCTCAGCACATAGCCTGTGACCTTCCAGTGTTCAGGAGCTCCTCCTGTGCTTTAATAAATTGTCCTCCAGCTTTACTCCCTAAAAGCAGATAAATAGTAGTCATTATAATTCAGTACAATTTGTGTTACTTAGTTGTGGAAAAAACATAAGCCTGCTTTATTGCTAGGTATTAAAAGTAAACTTTGACGGATGCTTACAATTTCTGCATTGAAGTGCTAGTAGTAGTGTTTAACTAAGAACTGTGTAGTACTGAAAGTGAAGGTGATAGCGTGCATGTGTATGACTACAAGTACGCACAACACAAAACCTGTATAGGTGAACTGGATATATATATATGTGCATGTTCTGTATGTGAACGTGTACAGGATGATGAATATTCTCTGGAATATTATGAATATTCTCTGGAATATTTGAAACATTGTGAAATGGACAGTGTTAATTTTTGGAATACATTCGTACTCTAAGCATCTATATCTGTGATTTATCGTAGCAAAATACTGAATTTTAGACAGTATACTGAAGTAGCTTCTTCAGAGTTCAGAGAGAATAAATACAAAGAAATAAAGTTCGTGCTTTTTCTTATTGATAAAAATTCAAATATGTTTTACCACCTGGCATTACCCTGTGTGGTGTTGATACGGTTTCATCTGTATTCTTGTCTATATTTCTAAAATAAGGGTTCACTTTTATTAGTAGAATAACTGGTTTCTGTGTTCTCATGCCAGTTAAATTTATGCCAAGTTGTGTGAGTTGTGAAGTTTTGTGTTGTGTGCTTAAGGCCATATGCATGATTGCCTAGTGTCAGTAGTGACATACCAGAATCACGTATTTCATATGTACAGCAAATTTGCATATCTTGTCTTTCTCATTTGAATAAAGACTGTATAATTTAACAGTTTTCTATATTCTTATATTCCATGTTCACTAGATTGATCCCTAATAAAACCAGTGGTGTCAGTTACTGTAGTGTGTCTTCAAGAGCCTGTAAGATCCTGTAGAAGATGTTTGTATCCTGTAGTATGTAAAGATACAACATATCTTTAAAACTGAGAAAAATGGAAGAAAAAATAATGCCATGTGTTTTATGTCTTTAGCTTTCAAAGGCTCTTAATGACATTGGTGCTTGTTAACTTAGCAGCGGAGCACATATGAATAGTTTATGGAAATTTCTGTGCTTTCAGTTATTACCTAGTATCTTGATGGTATTCTTCCTGGGCTTTATAGAGACCATTTGATACAACTGGCTTCAGGGATGCTTAAGTCCATATTCTGACATGTAATTATTTTTCTCTTCTATTTTTTCAGTCGTCTTTAATGCCTTTTGGGTTTTTTTTTGATGTGATGGTTGTTATAACTATAGAATGACTGAATGGCTTCCTTACATCTCCCAGATAAAATAAATTACAAATTAATTCCATTTATTCTATGAGAGTTGTGTGCAATTTTTCTATACTAGAGTAAGTAATTATTTGCTCTTTCCTTTTTGTGGAGTTAGGGTTTTGTAGTGTTAATTTAGGAAAAAAGGAGAAAGACAACACCCGTGCCCACCCAAGGAAACACCATATCATGTGTGATCCCTGCTGCTCTCCCCTGCTTCTGCAAAAAGAAGTCAACACTACCAAACAAGACAGCAAATTTTATTCCTTACTGTTTTGTATTAGGTTTTGGTATGACTTTAGAGCTTGTCAACAATAATTCTAACTTGAGAGTACCTTATGGTAACAATGTCTTACTTGTTTTAACTAAATTTAAACAAAAATATGTAAAATGAGAACATTAGAAAAAATTGGTGTGCTGTATTCTAGTTTCGATAGTTTTGGAGTGATTTCAAAACGCAGGTTTAATACTTTCGGAGCTAAGGGTGAAAACAGGTTGCTTTTTATCTGTAAAATATAAGACAGCATATAATGTGCAAAACCAAAATATGATATTAGTATAATGACAGAGTAAAAAGTCTTCTAAAATACCTTTTTAATTTTTAAATTGTTATGGTCTCCTCTGAGTAATAGAATAATTCCATTCTGTATTCATCTCTTTTTCAGTAAAGTGTTTGATGTACCTGTTATGTGTAGTGCACACTTCAACATCCTGTTCGTGAACTTGCTGGATTGTTTTACTTTTCTAATTATGGTCTTGCATGTTCAGGCAAAGAAAATACTCTTGTGTTCATGTAATGATGCTGAATTCTGTCCTGTTTAATCATTAGATAAATAGAGGGTATTTTTGTAAAATGTGGTGTTCTGTTAAATTCTTGTATGAAGGAGCATGTGACTTGAACTATGAAAGTGTAGTTTGTTCCAAGTGACATCCAGTTTTTAGTAGACGTTCCTGCAGTTTTTCAGAGGAAATAAAACTTTGTTTCTATAGTACCCTTTGATTTTTCTTTCAAAGCTACGTTAACAATGCTGGTAGAAGCTATGGAATTAGAATGTACATTTAGCAGTAAGCAGATAAAGAAATCCTGTAAAATAAGAAGTGTTGTACATACAGTGTTAAAATATTTTGCGGTATTGCTGTACTTGAAGCAGGAACCAGGACGATGGGATACTTGAAAGGTCGAAAAATGAGAGAAAGAACAAATGATGCAAAAAGAAAATGACACTGAGGTCTTGGTTTAATACAAATGTATTCCAGGTTGATGGCTGATTTCATTAGCAAATCTCATTGTTATGCAATGTCTGTTCTTCTGCAGCAAAATGAATATTGTATTCTCAGAGGGTCTGTGTGTGTGTGTACTTTGATGATGGATAAAGAATATATTTATTGTTCCAAGCTTTTGAAACCTCTGAAATATCTATATAGTTTCAAAATAATTTATTTTTAATTTTCCAGTAATGTGGTAAATTAATGGTTATTTTTAAGGAAAATAGCAGTTTCACCCTCCTTCTATGTGCATTTCTCTGCCATGTTTATTACCTATGTGATCTTTTCTCCAGAATCTTGTTTGACCAAATAGCAGTTAATACTGAATTTATTCCCCCTCCCCCCCACATACATGTAAAGAAAATTAAGAATATTGGTTTCTGCAATGCTTTTAAAAAGGGATGATAGTAATGTACGCAGAACATGGAAATTAATGTCATCTTGGTGTCAAATCTTGGAAAACTCAAATGACTACATTTTAATTGATTGTACTGAAAAATACTAGCAAAAAATTATGGCAAAATATATCAAGTTTATTATGAAATGGCATGTTTTGGTACATAGGACAGTGTGTTCCTTGAGATCCTGATATGGTTTAGTTTGTTTTCTTTCCAAGTTGCTAGTTAAAACCATTCAGTAATACTAAGACATTTTGGTAATCAAAAAGTGAAGCATGAAAAGGAGCATACAAGAAAGTTTTGATAGAGGAAAGTTAAAATGTACTGAAATTATTTAATTCAATTATTTTTCTGTGCTCTTTGAATATTTATTCCATGTATATATACTCTGTGGGGCTAAAATCTAGTGGCAAATGTTTGAAATGCTTTCAAATAAGTGATAGTTTGGGGTTTTTAGTAGCTCTGTGATTAGTTTTAGGTAATGAGCTTGCATGGAGAATGATTGTGGGCACTGAAATAATGTAAAGAATAAGCCAGTTTTCTGGTTTTTTTATGACTTCTTATGTGCACTGAAACAATTCTGTACTTTATTAGGGTTTTGGTAGAGATGCATTTAGTAAGAGTAGAATATGGCTCTTTTTGAGTGATGGCTCACTGGTAGCTACTGTGTTCATTTCAAATCCAAGGTATTGTTTAAGGATCAAATTGACAGGTCAAGTGTTCATGTATTTTATAAACAATTCAATGAAGACCAAAGGGCCTTTAAAACAAAGGTAAATCATGAGCAAATGACCCATAAATGGGACTAGGACATGTAGGAGGTAGAATGAAGGGAAGATTGTTGCCTCACTTCCTCTTGGGAAAGGACACCACTTTCCCTTGGCTTTGGTAGGGCTATAACCAACGTAAGGATATAGATTCCTTACTGTCAGCTGGTAGGTTTTAAAGATTGGTTGATTTAGTTGTTCTTGGTGGTGAGAAACTATTTGAAATAAGGTCATCCGTCTCTTGTGATGCATCTTCGTTTTCAGTTTGGAGACCAAACTTCAGATCAATCCAATGAGTACTAGAGGTACTCAGTGTAACAGCAGAACTCAAGAGTGGGCTCTGTACAGTGGCTCAGTACATCTAGGGAAGAAATGGTACTGAGGCTTGTAAATGTTGTCAGTGTCTGAATTTATAGGAACACAAGTAGGACTCGGATTGGTGTGCCATTACGTGAAGGTCTTTGGGGAGTAAATGCTGGTTGAGACTTTTGTTGCAGGCTGAATGAAGGGAAGAAAGTTGGTTGTTGGGCCTATCTTTTGTGGACACTCCCCTCCTCCTGCCAATCTTTTGTACTTTAGTTGAAGGTCACTTCTATTAACTTGTTTTTTTTTTTTTTTTTCTTGAATAAAAGGATGATTTAGAATTGCTGTTACTCCTTAGGTAATGAATTATCCCTTTTGTCTCCTCCTTATTGATATGCAGTTAGTGTCAGAGGATTCCAGCTAAAATTGCTAGAAGCAAAAGACTTACTACATCTGAAACTTTTATAAATAAGCATATTGATTTAATGAACTGCAGGAAGTTTATGCACTCCAACACCATTGATGTATGCTGTGTTCACAGGTGATACTGGATTCAGGTATTGGGCCTGTATTCATAAATGTTTGCTGGTTTGAGCAAGTATTTCTGCTATGAAGTAACGTGTTTTCTGCAGCAATTTTGAAGTTGGATCAAATTGTGATGCAAAACGTAAATCTCTGGCTTTGTTAGCATTCACTGCAGATTCTATAGGGATTGCATGTTCTTCTCAAGTGTACATAAGCAACATTCATGGCTTAACTGCTTTTATATTTCTTTATCACAGGGTAGACTGAGATGTTCTAAATCGAAATGTGTGGAATAGAGTTACCTGAATGATTAGAGGTAGTTCTAGATAGACTGAAATCTAGTAGGTAAAGTTTTCAGGATTTTATATTTTCTTTATGATCATAGATTTTATTCCCATGGGCAGTGTTTGAAATCTCAGTGGAGGAACACTTCAGTATTTTACTTACTGTTATCATATGTATTGTTTTGTAAAGAGTTTAAATTTTTTAAAGATTTTAATTAGTTTTTCTAATCATACCCGCAGCTAGAGTTGTATTCAATACTCGTATTTATACTTAGAATTTGCTATATAAAAAGTGATACTGTTAAAGAAAGTAAATCTTTCTTTAGCAAAAAGAATGACAGTAACTTTCCAGTTGGGGGTCCACAGGTTGAGGCCATACCATTTCCTGAGGGCAGGGGCTGATGCATATTTGAGATTCAGCTGAAGTAGTTGATTGATAGTATCGTATTAGGTCAGTTTTATAAATGTAATTTTTTTCATGAAGCTGAGGTGCTTGACCACCATTGTTTTGGTAGCCTGTAAAACCTCTGTCTGAGAACAGCAATTGCTCAATCTTTCTTACTCTCCTGCTGACTGATGTGGAAGTAGCGGGCTGTAGTTCAGTACATTTAGCTTCTCTGATGGCTACAGTGGTAGAAACCAGATCTATGCTTTTAATGTTTCACTGGCTCTTACTGAACTAAGGTCTGATTGTACCTGGGTTTCAGAAAATAAGTATGGACCTTCTGTTTCTCTGCTTCCAATGGCATGTTTTTGTGTCTCTCCTTCATTGCTCTGTCAACGCTAAACAGCTGTTCCACAGTAAATATTTTCCATGTTATGAGCAATGTGGATTGAAACAATTTTAGAAAAATCATCATTTATGAGCTATTATTTTAACATGTAGAACTATTCTGTGTGATTCTCCTGGAGTCATACAAGAATCAGATTCATTGTTGCTGTATTTTAGTATGCAAATTTCTGATATTAGCAGATTGAGGGTTCAGATCATGGTCTTCTAAGTCTTGCAGTGAAAGCTTGTTTTCAGTGATACTAATACCAAATTTACCCTGATAAAATTCAACGTATATTGCTTTAAAAAAATATTTTAAGACTGCTGCTGATACTCTTTGTTTTTGCAAAGGCATTTCTCATTTGATGCTTGGGAATTCTACAGTTTTCTTCAGAAACACTGCACATGGTTTGACAAAATGCTTTTTTGTAAGAGAAGAAAAAAACCGTGTGAGTGAAGTGCTGAAATTTTGGTGTAGTTTAACTTAAGGCAATGAGTTAATATGCAAGTGTTTCATGAGGAGGTTGTGGCTGCACTAGTTGTATCTCTAAGAAGTACAGCCAGCAAAACTCTTCCTGGTGTTCTTTTGATTGAAGAGATCCCTCTTAATATATCTTAGGTTGTTTGGGAGATTGTGAGGTCAGAATTGCTGGATTGGCCGAGGCTGCATTTTCACTGTCAATGTTTGCTGATACAGATGCACCCCTCCATATTTCATGATCTTTTCAGTAATGCTTTCTGTATTTTTTCCCGTAGGTTTCCTTTGTTTGTTTTCTAATTGTGAAAAATGTATTTCTAACGTTGTTATTAGAAAGTTTTTGGGGTGTTGTTTCTTGATTTTTTTTCGGACATGTTATTTCTGCATATTCCCTAGGTTGTCTTTGACGCTACTGAATTTCTGAGAAAGAAATAATTCATTGATTGATCCACTGCCCCCAGCCCCCAGTGCCTTTGTATCTCTCTCCTGCTATACAAATGATTTTTCTTGGATTACATGTTGTGGTTCAGGCCCCTGTGATGTTATTTTAGGTCAGTGTAACAGTTTCACTTTATCAACAAGTTTTCTAATAAGTTAACTATATTTATCCCTTGCAGAAATTCTGTATTCTGTTTCTGAACCAAACTTTCTTCTAGTTGCTTAGGAGAAGTGAGCTTTTTGTTCTGTTAGTCAACGTTTTTATTTTGGGGGGAGTGTTCTTGTTTATTTGTTGGGGGTTGCTTTTTCTATTTTCCCTTTTAATTTTCATAGTAACCTAGGACCCTTTTCAGTTCCACCATGAAAATACAATTTTTAAGCTGGAGCTTGTGAAAATTAAGTTTTGGAATGATTATAGATAGGGAACAACCTGTAATCTCTTCTCTTTGAATCATTGCCATGTATTTAGTCCATACGTGATTATTTCTTTTTATGGAGAAGTTTTTGGCAGTTTCAAGAAAAGGCAGTTGAGGTTTTTTTTCTTTTAAAATTGCATTAATTCTTGTGATTTCTGCATCTTGTTAGTAGATTTCTTTAATTGTGGTTTTTGGGGGGGAGGTTGATGCTTAAATTCACATGCAGTGATTAGAGTTTGTTTTTCTCAGTTTCAGATTTTTCCAGCATTGTTTCCAGGTATAGTTTCATAGCACTTCTACATCCTAAACAACTTGGGGAGCAGTTTGTTCTGGAGAGTGTGTGTGTGTACATGAGCATCATTTATATGAAAATAAAGATATTTTCCTTGGGCTTGGCATAAACAAGAAACAATGCAGCCTGGCACTGATGCTTACGTAACACTGTGGGAAAAATTTCCTTTGTAGTTCAGTTGATCTTGCGTTTTTCTGCTACCTTTTCCTGTCATGTAGTTCAAGTACAGATAAAACTGCTTGCTTCACCTGAGCTGGTTTTAGTCCGTGAGTAGCTGTGTTACTGCTGATCCCAGTGCTCCACCTGCCTTTCGGTTTGTTTACCAGGAAATCAAGATGTGTAAACTGCAGGAAGCACTGTTTGACCCTCTCTGACAATATCTCATTACAATAATTGCTAATCTCTGAATAAGACAGCCATGTTTTGTGTGTAACACAGAGGGAGCTTGTGGTAGATTTTGGATGCTTCCTTGAATGCAGCTTTGTCAACGCTTGCTTGGATTTCATTTTCGTGATAGCTTTTGACAATAGGCATCTGGCGACCTTTGGGCTCAGCAAACTCGGACATGATAGCATGTGTGCTTTCTTCCTTCTTGGCTGAAAAAGAAAGCAAACAACAAAAACCTCCAAGACCAAACCCTCGGCTTGTTTTGGAGTGCTGTCACTGCACTGTAGCGACAGGATAATGGCTACTTCCTGATTAAACCCCTCTCCACAGTAAGCTGTTCGTGTTCTTTATCTGTTCTCCTGTAATGCCAAGTGTTCAGTGATTTTCTTTTGTGCTTCCTTCCCCCTCCTTCCCCCCCTCCCACCCCACATCTGCCCCCCTGGCCTTCCCTAGATTAACAGTTTGAAATATTTCTAGATTGAAGAAGAATAGTTTTTTGTTTTTTGGTTTTTTTTTTTTTTTTGGGGTTTTTTTGGGGTTTTTTGTTTTTTTTTTTTTTGTTTTGGTTTTTGTTTCGTTTTTTTTTTTTTAATTCTAAGACAGCTACTGCTTCTTGTAATGCTTACTGACTGTAGTAATGAGAAAAAATCCTGATTTTCGTGGGATTAAAAAACCCCAAACCACTGAAGTCCATTTAGGTTTTAGCCAGCTAGTATTAACTTTATGAAAAATTCTGATAAATACTCATTGGACAAATACAGTGACATAGAATGCATGTGTTTCGTGCAGATTCTGAAGTATTGGTATTTTCATAATATTTTTTCACTTCCTGTCTAACAAACTTGGTATTCAAATAAAACAAAAGAGCCTTTTTATCAGCTTTTCTCATATGATTGTGTAAGCATTGTTTCTATCTTTATTAGAGTTGATGTGTTATTTATACTTCAAGTAATTTCTCATCTCTTGCTGCTGAGGACCAGGTGAGTGTGAGCTATCACTCATTGCACAGGTGTGGTCTTATTTTTTCTCTAACAGATTTCATATTGTACAACAGTAGTTACAGAGCGTTTTTGGTCTTGCTTGGCCTGTTACATGGGTCTATAATGATTTTATTTTTCTTTAGGTTGGTCTGGTTGGTCTTCTGTTGTACTAATATAAATGGCATAGCATTTGCAGTACTGCTGTACATACCACAATAAATGGTACTGGTGTTCTATAGTATATAATACCAATTTGTGTTCCTGGTTATTTTGTTGAAGTTTATAAAAGTGCTAAATTAAATTTTGCTGTTCTGATATAAATTAATAATAAAACAATATTGTGTTTTTGGTACCAAAGACATTTTTTTACCTTTTGTAAACTAGAGTATGAAAAACCTTGTAGTGAATTCCTGACCAAAATCATTGTTGCTCTTCAAAAGTCCACTTTTTCTAATACCATATTTTAGGTGGAAATAAAAGGATGTACAATTTCTTTTAGTAACAGGAAATATCCACTGTGTTATCAGAAATTGGAGCCAAAGATGAAACACGAAGAAAAAGTATGGCTCATTTTAAAAATAGAGATGGTTTTTATAATAGTTGGTTGAACTAAACATCTGTTATTAAAAAGCTCTTGTAGTAAGCATACATGACGAATCTGTTTTGTTCACTTGGTGAGAAAAATAAGTAGGTGAGGAACAGTGTTCCTCCAGCTTGAGGTAGAAAGAAGTTTTTGGACATGCTTGACCTATTAGTTCAGATGAGTTGTTAGCTATAGAGAAAAGGGTGTTTCCAACGGAGTGGCTAGAGCGTGTAGATACAGGTCTGTTTTAAGGAGAACAAGGCAGGAAAAATGCCATGGGGAAGAAAGGAAGATGGATTCAATTCAAACTCTTTTAAAGGGTTCTCTTCTCATGAGGTGGTGAAGACCGGGTATTTGGTAGCCATTGACTTGAACCTTCTTTCCCCAAAATATGTGTGCTGTATTCTGAGGATTGCTGAGGAATGAGTGCCATTCTCACTGAAACTATGACCTTTTCATCTTGAGAACACTGACTGAAAGGTAGAGGTTTCACAGGATAGCCATAGGTTTCATACATATGCTGCCTCCCTTACAAGCCCTTTAATACTGGTATTTAATTTGGAAGCCCAAAACAAGATTCTGTTGTTTTTTATTTTTTAAACAAAATACTGAATTACTGCTGTTAATAGATAAACTTTATATAATATGATATACCAGATAAGTTACAGTAGTGCTTAATATTGACTCTCTCTATGAAATACCCTTGAGTTTGGGGACCAGCAGACTTCCTTGCTGTCCAGCTGTCTTCTTGTACTCCTGCTCCATTCTTTCCAATGTCCTACAATCTGGGTGTTTTGAAAAGACTTCCCTTGCTATTTGCAATCTTTTTGCGTATTCTGCCTCTGAAGAGACTCTTAAGGCTTGGTGCCTCACAGCTGACCTTGTTGGCTGGAGCTTCAGCTTAGTTTACAGCTCCTGATTCCTGCAGAACAGGTAGAGCAGCCCTGATGGGAGCTGCAGGAGCTGCATTGCCTGGGCTGCCTGGGGGAAGGGAAGTGTGGGAGGCAGCAGTGGCCGAGGGATACAGCAGTTCTTGTTGCGCAGGGAAGGGCAGAGCCATAGGTCCCCGTGGAGCTCTTGAATTGAGTGCTGGGTGGTAGGAGTTGGGACTGCTTAGGCTTCCTGCTCCCACACCCTGCAAGACAGCCCCAGCTTTATCTATCAGATATGACCATCACTGACTGCTTGCATTTGCAGAGTGCTTTAAATCTTGAAAGAATCATTTATTGCAATGTGTATCACTGTAATCTTCAAAGAGTTTTCAAGCTTTGCAAGAAAACAGCACCTCGTAGAGCAGAAATGGACTCCTATGTTTTAACCAGTGTTTAATCGTGTAGAAAAATATAGTGTTTAACATGTGGCTTTGTTAGAGCTTGAAATCTAGATACAATACTTTTGTTTTGAAGATGGAAGTATGGATGGCTTATTGTGTTCCTTCTTTCCAGTTGTGGAAATAAAAATGCGATCTGGCACATTTTTTTCTTTTTTTCTAAGCATGTATTTCAAGTTTGTAAGTAACATCAAGATGTCTGATTTGCATCTGCTTGGTTTGTAAAAATAATCTTGTGAATGGGGTCAGCCAGAATAGTCTTCTGCCACAGTAATACCTGATGTGACTTCTGTTGATGCTTACTTTTATTTCTATCTTAAGACCCCAGATATTTTCCCTTCTGGTTATTCTGTTTATCTAAACTTTAGTGGATTCTGTTGTTGTTTTGTAGGGGTTTTGTTTTGCTCTAGATGTTTCAGGTTTTAAAAAATCATGATGCCTTCAAATTGGAAGAAACAGTGAACAAATAACTTAAGAAAGATACTGTGGAAAAAGGGGTGGATGCCAGTGATGAAGCTGACTCAAATCAGTGGCTGTTATGGCATGTAACACTTCCGTCAAGAACTGGTTCTGGGTTTCCAAAGAACCATGGAAATGCTACTGCATAATAATGTGGAAACCATTTACCTGTGTCTCAGCCTATTAGTGGGAGCTATTACATTCCTGGTAGATGACACTGCAAGGTGCTTTCAGGAGTTCAAAACTGAGGAATTAGCATTCCTCAATGATAAGTTCTTTAGTCAAGGTGCCAAAACTGTCAGCGATGTGCGAGGCTGATAAACTTCTTTGCTCTCCCATGGGCTAAAACTAGTTTTCGCTGGCATTGTAGAACCTAGTGTACAATTTAGATGTTTGGCTTTTTCTCTTTTTGTTTAAACGTAAAATGATATTAATGTTAGAATAACGAAACTGAAGTTTGGTGCTATTCTAAAACAAAATCAAGACCCATTGCAAAGCCTGGGACTGGTGCAGGAACACATTGAAAAGATTTGTTTCTCCTGAATGCTTTTCTGGAACTCTGACTTGCTACCCATAATTCATTTCTTATCAGAGTATGCTGGTGGTTATAGTTTTTAGCAGCATTTGAAGAACTAGAATATTAACTTCAATTGTTAGGATGAAAATTCAAAAAACTCCAGACAAACAAAAAACCCCCCAGAAATCTCTAGACCATTTGTTAAGAAGGACTTTGACTACCATCCTTGCCCCTTCTTACTTGTTAGAGTATATGTGGTCTATAAGTTCAGGACTGCAGGGTAAAAGCAGTCCTTTTCTCAGCATCTTTTTTCCTATAGGGCAGTGCCCATGGACTAGTTCTGAGCTTGTTATTTTGACATGCATGGTATTCATACACCCAAACAGATACTGGATTTGTAGTTATTTCTTCTCCAAATTACTTTTTATGTAGATTATATTTTTAAAGATTAACTGAAATTTTCACTGTGCAGTCATTTCTTTGTGTCTTTTTTCCGAGCATGAAGCAAAATAGTACCAAGTGGGCAAAACACATTGTTTGTAGTGACTCCTTTTGAGAGTTCTTGTACATATTTATGCTAGAGCAGAGACTTTAGGCTTCACAAACTTACCTGTTGGTTTAATGCCTTCTGTTATTATTTGGCAAAGTTAGGCAAGATTCAGATATAGAAGTACTAGAAGGCATGTTTGGCACAAGCACTGTTGAATTTTAATGATTCCTAGACAAGCTTGTGGCAGCTTTTGCCATCAGGGGTTCAGCAGGGCACTCCCTCTCTGTAGGTGTTTTCTCCAGCTCTGCTGGTGCCTGTAATTGGAGCTAGGCCTCCATCTCGAGCTTGAGATCAAGTCTGGCTTTTGAACTGTGGGAAGAGATGTATGATAAAATGGCTAAACAGGAGCTGAGTTTCTGAGGGGCAGAATACCACCAGAAGAGCAGAAAATTTGCCTCTGACAGATTGAAATTCAGGTTTTGGAAAAGCACAGGAAAAAAAGGCATTGACTTCAGCTGTCCAGTTTTTTTACTGATTTTTGAACTACTGTTGCATAGGGTTTCTAGTTTGGGTTCCTGTTCTTAGGGTGATCTAGAGCCACCCTAAGCAAGAATTTTTGTTATGTATTTAAAAAATGTATTGATTATTCAATCTTTGCATATTGATAATACTTCATAATTTTGAAGTTATAGAGGTAGTTGTAGATAGTTTGCTCAGTGCCCTCACAAACTGAAGTAATAGTGTAAAATGCTAAGTCTTGTGTCTGTAGAACAAGATGTAGTAGTACTAAAATCTAGTGCAAATGAACCCCAAGTTATTGAAGTCTCATAACCAGAATATTAAAAAACCGAAACATGTGGGGAATGGAAGAGTGGGCTTTTACATTGAAACTGGAAGCATGTCTTTAAGCTGAGCTGTTAGGCATGAAAATAAAAA
This sequence comes from Certhia americana, assembly GCA_018697195.1. Classification (NCBI taxonomy): domain Eukaryota; kingdom Metazoa; phylum Chordata; class Aves; order Passeriformes; family Certhiidae; genus Certhia; species Certhia americana. The sequence continues at coordinate 24,952 of JAGMWU010000098.1, read as the reverse complement.
TTGATATTCATCCCAAGACAGTATAAAATATTGCAGTGATCCATTTGTTTGTTGGTTTAAGTTTTTTTTAGGAACAGAAGGGTTTGTAAAACCTCAGTTCTGAAATGATAAATCCTTTGTTTTGGTTTGATGACTAAATCTGGTGAATGTGCCTCTTTGGGGCACATACCAAACCGATGCCAGAGAACCTTTGCATTTGAATTTTCTTCAGATGCTATTATTTCAGCCTCTGCTGTTATGACAACAGTCCAGACTTTGCATCAATTTTGTGTGGTACCACTGTTAATTTGCTGTTTAGAATCTGACTAGAAGCATTGGAATACAGATGCGTAGTGTCATCATTTCTACTCCATGGGCGGAGTGGCATAAGCCTTAATGTCTTCACAGAGTTGCACTGTGCTATTGCCATTCTGAGATCTATATTGTGACTGCTCCTTTCTTGAGCTGGATGAATTGCACAGCTTTTCCGTTGGTAAATGTAACTTAAAGGATGGTTCCTTTCTTGTCATCTGAAATTTGCTGTGCTGCAAGAAGTGGCTTGGACAGCTGCTTTTGTAGGATGAGCATTCTTGACTGAAAGCGTGTATATCTGTTTAAGAAGCTATTCCCACCCATCTACTTGTATGTTTTGATGGTGGTGGTGTCAGCTTTTCCTTTCCTAACCCATCATAGAAGTGAAAGTTAGTGAAAGGATGTGTGTTCTTGATAAAAGTGGTAACTGCTAAACATGGATGCATAAAGTCGATAACCTCATACAGAGTAACAGATAATGCAGAGAGATTTTATTTTAGGAGGGTAGGTTTAGATTAGATGTTAGGAAGAAATTAAGGGTGGTATGGCACTGGCTTTTACGGTTTGTACAATATTTGAGACCGTGGATTTCATTAATTATATTGGCACTTTTATTTGCATTTAAAAATCTCAATGTGTAAAACAACATAGCAGTAGTAGACTGTGTGTTGGAAGGGCTGTGACCAGGCCTTGTCATCAGAGCAGAGAGCATCACTGGGAGCCTCAGGTGTCCATAGTCGGTCTGTAAGGAACTGTGCCCATTCCTGTGGATACCCTGCTTCCTTCTCACCTGAGGTTTGATCAGTGTGCTTGCTTGTTTTGTGTTTTTTTTTGTTACGCCACTGGTTTTAAACCTGCTCCTTCCTGGTTCTGTGGTCTTTGTGGAAGGTGTGGAATGCACATGTCCTGCTTGTCCTGCTGAGTCACCTCTGAGCTAGCACCCATTCTCTGTGTTTACCTTCTGAGCATGACCCTTTCGGACACTGCATTTTGCATTTGTGATGTGCTAGACTGTGTGTTCTGAGAGATTCTGATGTGCTTCCCTTCATCAGCTGCAAGATTTCTGACATCAGAGCACTCACTGACACAAGAACTAGTGGCAGACTGACAATATTATTATTATACAATTAAATACCGTACTGGAAGGCAAGTGAACACTTTATTGTGGGACTCTTCTATAGTTTGGGGTCATAAGGTTGTTATAAATTTCACTTGGTCATTGAGAAAGATTGAAGCATATTTTTACCCATATTTTTTTCACTGTGTTAGAGGTAATAATTGGAATAATGAAGCAGTACATTGGAACGTAGAAGTTAAACTGGAATTTGGAGATGAGTTAATTAAGTGTTTAGATAATACTTCATAGTACTCACACATCCCAGCCAACATTGATAGGATACTATCCCGTGATACTATCCCATGAAGGGAATTACTCATTATTACCTATTCAAGACTAAGAAAGGCATTTTTCTTCTGCATTAGGGTACATTTCCGTGGAGATTTTGAACATTGAATAGATAAGGGATTGACTGTAAAGAAATTTCAACTTGATATATTTGAAAATTACTTGATTTTTGTTTCCTTTAGTAAACTTTTTTTTTTAGTATTTATATTTTTATTAATCATTAGTAACTTTGTCCCTGAAAAGACATTTTTCTTGTGTAAAGCTTCACATACTTCCCTTCTTTGCTCTTTTTTACTGAGAGATTACTTTCTGTTCTCATTGGATTCAGTTGCATTAATGATTACTATTCACCATGGGAAATTCTGGGAAAATAGCTGGAGTTTTGGGCAAAGCATTGAGAGGAACTGACACAAATCACTACACCTGTAAAATTTTAAAAAGTAGGTTTCTTTGTAGTTTTACTTAATGATTTTTCTCTTTTACAAATATGAGAGATTAAAAAGCAGTCATGGAAGTTCATAACTATTGACTGACAAAATAACTCCAATGGAACAAATGTCTCACTTATACTTGAGGTTAAAAAGAATATGGTTCTGCTGTAACTGGTATGGACTTTTTAGTCACAGAACTTATTAGGTCCACTGTGTAATTATTGCTGATCCTGTCTAATGACTGTTTGGGGATTATCTCTTTTGGAGTTAGCCATCTGCTGTGGTTAGAGTAATTAAACGTAATTAAGGGTTGACTTAGTTTGAAATCAAAAGTATGTACGTCTCTAGGAGAAGAATGTAAATTTCTTCCATTCAAAATAATTCAGAAATACCAATATTCCAGTTTTCTCTTAAAGACATTAGACAAGCAGCTGAATTAAAGTTTGAAAAAGCACTCTCTTAAAAACACTTCCCAGACCCCTGCAAACTGAAATTAAAGGATCAGGGTGGGGGTGAGAAAGAGAGGGGAGCCTTAAAAGGGCAGCTTATTACTGTTCTCCCAGTTCTTATTTGATCAAACAGATGGCTTATGTTGGTTAAAAGCTTACAAGTATGGCTATATTTACTTTTCTGTATTAAAAAAGTATTGATTTGCCAAGCATGTCTTCTTATTTATGACTCAAACATGGATTGCTTGTAGGTGGTTCTTAACTATGGTTATTTATAAAATATTTCAGATGCGTACATCTGAGGAACTAGAGGCCTGTCAGCCTGACCTCAGCCCAGGAAGGTTATGGCACAGATCATCTTGGGTGTGGTCATACGGCCCATACAGGATAACCAGGAAGCAGGCCCAGGCAGCAAGGGTTTAGGAAAGGCACGTTATGTCTGACCAACCTGATATCCTTTTATGACCAGGTGACCTGCCTAGTGAATTAGGGGATGTGTCTGCCTGGACTTCTGCAAAGCCTTTGATGCTGTCTCCCACAACATACTGCTGGAGAAACAGGCAGCTCATGCCTTGGACAGGTGCACCCTTTGCTGGGTTAAGAAGTGTCTGTATGGCCAGGCCCAGGGGGTGGTGGTGAATGGAATTACTTCCAGCTGGGGTTGATCACCAGTGGTGTCCCTGGGCCTCAGCATTGGGGCCAGTCCTATTCAGTATCTTTTAGTGATCGGGATGAGAGGATTGAGAGCACCCTCAGTAAATCTGTGTGTGGCGCCAAGTTGGATGGGATTGTTGATCTGCTTGTGGGTGAGAAGGTTAGGAAGGCTGGGCAGAAGGATTGGGACAGGCTGGATTGATGGGCCAAGGGCCCATCTGACTGAGGGTCAGTAAGGTGAGGTACTGAGTCCTGCATTTGGATCCGCTGGGGTGCTCCAGGCTGGGGGTGGAGTGTAAGGTGGGGTAAGCTGGAAAAGGCTCTAGGGGTGCTGGTGAAAGTGGCTGTACATGAGCCCAGGTGTGCCCAAGTGGGCAAGACAGCCAAGGGTACCTGGCTTGTATGAGCCCCAGCAGGACGAGGGCAGTGACATCTAGTTGGCACTGCTAAGGCAACTCTGGTGCTGTGCCCAGTTCTGGGTCTGTTACAAATGAAGACACTGAGGGGCTGGAACAAGTCCAGAGACTGAAGCAGAGCTGGAGAAGGGGCTGGAGCACCAGGACCAGAGGAGGGAGGTCTCAGCTTGGAGAAAAGGAGGCTCCTGGGAACCTTCTCCCTCTCCACAACTCCCTGACAGGAGGGTGGAACTGCCAGGTGGGGGTCAGGCTCTGCTCCCAGGGGGCAGGGACAGGACAAGAGGGAATGGCCTCAGGCTGTGCCAAGGGAGGGCAGAGTTGGACATCAGAGGAATTTCTTCATGGAAAGGATGGTCAGGCACTGAAAGGGCATCCCAGGGAGCTGGTGGAGTCCCCATCCCTGGAGGTGTTCCAGGCAGGACTGGACGTGGCACTCAGTGCTCTGGTCTGAGTGACGGGGTGGGGATGGGGCACAGGTTGGACTTCGATGATCTTGAAAGTCTTTTCCACCCATTTAGGTTGGATTCTGTGATTCTATGGTAAAGACTTATTTTAGTGCTTTATTGTTACACACAGCATTACAGTTTCTTTTTTTTAGAAATTTGAGAGTTCTGGATCTTTTTGTGAGGGAATGTAAAATACGAAGTTTCAATCCTCAGTTTTGAGTGGAGTGTGTTAAACTTCAGAAATACCTTTCCTTTTACAAGGAAGTACTGTAATAATACCATTTTGATTAGTTTCTAATTTCCCTTATGCCCTCTGTATGGCTTCACTGTAGCCATAATTCAAACAATAGCAAAATACAAAAAAAATTTATTTGTACAAGGAATGCTTGTTGGCCTCAAGTAAGTTCAGTCATTCATAGTTACTAAAAAGAGCACTTTGTCATAATAATTTGTGTCTATTGAAGTCCATTTACTAAACATAGTAAATCTTTTTACTATGTGTTTGCAAATGCTGTTGACTTAAGTCCATAGATGCAAACGAAATCTATAGTCCTTTATGAATGGGATTTTTGTTAATTATTATCCTTCAGAATAGTTGTAAAAGTTATTGAACATATATATGTAATAAACATTATATGCAGTATTTTCCAGGTACCTAACTCCACTGATAAGCACAGTAGATTCTTTATAGTCACAGATTACTAAAATGAACGAGATACTTTTTAACTGTGGATAAAAAAGGTTTAACAGGAGAAAAGTATGTATTTAGGAGTCCTGAATGAAAAAATTAAAATATTTAATAATGTTTTTCCTTTGAAAATTTTCTGAAGGAAGTAGTTTTGTTATTTCTACTAGTGTTCTGAAGGAGAAGGTCATACCCAGTGCCGTACTGGTGTAAGTAGCTGATTTTTCTGTGTTTGCAGAAAAATACTAGGGGTTTTTTTTTGGCATGTGTGAAAAAGATTCTTGATAAATTAGGCTGTAAAGAATAAAAGCAGTGAAGTCTTCAGGTGCTGTTAAGGGTGGAGCAGCTGTTCACAGTTGGTACAAAGGGTAGATAGTTCTGTATGACGGACTGTACCTCCCATGTTAGCAGTTTTCACTTTCCCAAAGTTGTATGCTTTGTTCTGCTAGCTTGCAAAGCCTGGAGATTTTCACTGTGCATAGAAATTGCAGTGTATATAAGAACTATTAGTGACAAGGAATTAACTATTTAGTTAAAATGGGCGCAGTGCATCTTCACAATATTTTGTGTTTCTCCATTGATTTTGTTTTTGTACTTGCTGTGACTTTTTAAGTTTTGTTTTTGCTGGCTGAGACAAACCAAGGATCTATTTTCTGTAGAAGCTGATAAGAGGTTTTTTGCTGTCTTTCAAAGTGTGCATTTGAGAAGCCACTGTTTAATAAAACTTTGGATCAGAAGTGCTGTTTAACATACCAATTTTCAAAATTATTTAAAATAGATTTTGGAAAACTGTGTCTTTCTTGTGTACTTGGCATTCTGCTTTGCAAGCACTGGGAATATGATTTTATAACAGTTGTTTAATTTAGGTTCAGTACTTATCCCCCTCAAATTTCAGGCGTAAATCGGAGAAAGGGTGTTGCCTCTGTCTGTGAGGGAGACTTCACAACAGGAACAGGTTTCTTGGAAGTTTCCTAGTTAAGAGTTCAATGTGCTGTCTCATGGCATTTTTAATAGTACAGGGACTTTGACATTTTTTCCACACCTTATTTGTACTGTGATCCTGACTCACCATCATGTACTGCTCTGGCAGATTGAGTCAGACAGTCTGTTGATGCTGCTACCACTGTGGAAAGACATCATTGCCTTGGCTGTGCTTCTTAAATATTTGAGAAACTTCTTCACAGAATCGTAGAATATGCTGGGTTGGAAGGGACCCACAAAGATCATTGAGTCTAACTCCTGGCCCTGAACAAGACCATCCCCAAGAGCCATACCATGTGCCTGAGCGTGTTGTCCAAACACTTTTTCTAGTGTTTTTAATAATAATATTGCTGTCTGTTTTTCTTAAAATGCACATGCTTATTCAGTGAAGTAAGTCTGGTGAATTTTGATTTAGATAATTCATGGCACAGGTAAAAATGTCTTATTTTGTATGAAAAGCTCACCAGGAAACAAAACCACCACCAAAACCCCTTAGCAACTCACTGGCGTTCTTGTATTTATACTATCTCGCCATAATTGCTGGGTCTTTCCTTAAATTAAGAGTCTAGATATGAGTGTTTTGGCATGCACTACAGGTCTTTTAAAGTTGTCTGTCAGGAAGCAGCAAAGAGCAGGGCTGCTCTGAAAGGAGGGATAAGCTGGCAGTTGAGGATTATGCAGGCAGGGCTTTTCCCAACTCAGGCACAGTCCCATGCAATCTGAGCAGCATTGGTCACAGGGTTAGACAGAATAGTGGAATCTGTCAGGCCCAGCATCCATCCGGTTGTCTGATCAGAAGTAGCAGCAGATGGGAGCTATGCTGTCCTGGAGGGAAGCTAGAATGTGGGATGTAGCCAAGAGGCAGGGGCACAGGTAGGCTGCAAGAGCAGTGGGCTGGCTTTGGCAAGGGCTGAGGGCTCCAGCCTGAGCTGAAATGGTACTCCTGAGTGCAGGGTGTGGTAGAGGCATTCAACTGAAATATGGTGTAACTCTGAACAGCAGTATCAAATTCCCATAGTGCTGCAGCTCTGCTGAGTTCCCTGACAGATGGGTGCTCTTAATGGGATATACCTGTCATGTGAAGGTCTCACAGGAACCTCTTGAGAATTTAGTGCAGATCCTGAGACACAGTCAGCACAGACAGTCCTGTAGTCCCTTGTGGTTTCCTTTGCTGTCATAGAAGACAGACATTTATCATCTTTCTTCCAGATATGGAGTCTGGAGAGCGGTTAACGTCACCATCAGTCTCCTCTACTGCAGCTGCTTCCACTCCAGCATCTTCGACACCGTCGGTAACTTCGGAAGTATCGAAAGGTGGCCTTTCCACCGGAGCCGCGACACTGAGCTCCACAATCAACACATGTGGTAAAAGTTACTCCAGTCTCTATTGCAATGTAGATTTAGTGTTTGTCAGCACTTGTAATTATTATTACAAGTCAAATGGAATAAGGTTGCACAGATGCATCCAAGCAAAATGTTTGAGGATTTTTGTTTTGCCAAGTGACATTTGTTTACTGTGAATGCATTTTACATAGTACTTCCTTATTTAAGGAATGAAATTAATTAAAAATTGCCTATTTAAAATGTGGAAAAAAAATTCAGTTTGCAAGGCTGCCTTGGAAGTGAGGACCACATAAACGGTTCATCTGGGAAACTCTGTGCCACTTTCAGATGAAGCTGTAATAATCAGCTTCTTGAACGTACATCATGTTCTCAGCATTTAAGTCCAGCCAATATTGTAGTCTTAGATTTGGAGGAATAGATTCTTCTAATGGAGCTGGAAATGGAAAAGATGAATTACACAATGTCACAGTCTTGGATAATCTTCACTAGAGTGAAATATCTGACCTTGAATCAGAAATATATATGGAAGATTTCTCCATGCAAGAATCTCATTTTTGTCATTGGAACTCCTATTTCAGCTGAATGACACATATGTCATCCACAGAGCAAGAAACAGTAAACCCTTTCTTGCTGTTTCTTAACTTAACTTTTGGAAAACAGATCCTTTTTTTGAGAACATTGTTTCTGTTAGCCCAATTCTTACGTGATGTATGGTAAATTCATGGTAATCCCTTTTTAAGGAAAAACTCTGTTCTTGCAGCAAAGTGAGCGAAAGTATGTTCTCCAAACTGATACAGCTTGATAATAAGTAATGAGTAGATTCTGAGTCCCCAACTCCATCCTGCATTTGTTCATTCCAGCTGCCCCAAGAAGTTGAAACCAGAATGTCTGCAGACCTAAAGTTATGTCTCAGTTATTTATTTTAATGTCTCTAAAATCAGCCAGAAAATTCTGAACTAAAACTCTTCTGGAATAAATAACAAAGCATTTCATTTTTCAGTATCCCACTAAAAATTCTACTCCAATGGAATTTTTCGTCTGTATACATTAGCCCAGGCCACTTGAAGTGGTTTTCTGTGGTGGTTCCTAGAAGGTTGCAGGAGTTATTTTCTGTATGGCTATGAATGTGTGTTACAATTCGACATGAACGAACACACACACACACAACACCTTTTCTCGAGCAAGGCAGAAGAAGAGGAAGTTTATTATAAAACTCTGATTTATATAGGTTACACACACTGTCCCCTTGATTCGTTAAACAACTGACCTCTTTTGAGACCACACCGATCAAACTATAGGTTCATTAACTCTCACTTCCTTTTAGAAAGGAATGTAAGTAATCGTTGTTTACAAAAATGTGTGTGTGAAATCTGGCTCCAGAAATTCAAGACATCAGAAGGCTAGACGAAACATGCAAAAGCAAGGGCAACAAATGTGCAGCCCTAACCTGAAGATTTCTGTGGCTCATTTACCTCTCCTTCCTGCTTTTGCTATGTACATATTACATCATGTAATTCTATATCCTGTTAATTTTCTGTGCATTTATAGGCGTATTTTGTCTGCCAAAATACAGTAAGACTGAAGCAGATGAATAACGTAATAAAGATACTAAGCTGTCAGTTTTGTTCTTCATTAGAAAACACAGTAAAGAACCACTAAAGGCCTTTTAAAATTTTTGTTCTTGTCTTTTATTTAAAAAAAAAAAAAGTTTAATTTCCATTTGATAGCTAATAGTTAAAGAGATTGATAGTAATTACCAGCATTCATTTTTTTTGATGGTCAGATTGTTTGCCTGGCTGCATCTGCTGTTTAAGAACATATGTAATTTTCCAAGGACGCTTTGTCTTCCCAAAGCCAAGCTGGAATGCAGTTTGCTATCAGTACTGTCCATCAGTTTTATTTATGAATATGTCTGTTTCTCTGCTGACACAGAGTGCAGTGCACCGTGGTTACTGTTGTGTCCACTCTGAAAAGGTTCCATGGAAGTGTTGATGCTGCCAGCCAGCTGAAGACTGTTTTCCCTTGAATGACCTATGGTGTGTCCTGAATTTACAAGATACTCTGTAGCCAAAATAAACTATATACTAGCCAGTTCTAAACTGAGGCATTCTTCCTGTGATATTTAAAAAAACACACAACAATGTCTGTCAAGCAGATAATTGAATTACCTTCAACTTTAAAAATACATTTTTCTAATATCTAATAAAATAATTTAAGAATGAGCAATTGTTCTTACTATGAGAAGGCAGTGCATCTTAATGCATGAGATTAGAGAGGTTCTTTTTAGCCCAGTTTATCTCTTTATTTTCTTTGCAGCGATCAATAATCTATTAAGTAATCTCTGCAATAAACTTGATTGCATACTCTGTCAGGTGCCCATGATGCATGGTGAGTTAGGACTGGGAGTCTATGCTTTGCCAGGGAGATTAAAATACAAGTAAGTTATTTCTGCATATTCCCAGGTCAAAAAAGACGAAGGCACCTGTGTGAAATCACTGTGGAATATATCACATACTGTTAGTATAATTTATTAATTTGCACTAGTTCCTGAATAATTAAAATGTTCTAATCAAATAAACAAACAATTTGTTTGTTTTCTTTTTGTTCACCCATCGCTGAAAATAAGGTGCATTGGAAAAATAAATTGCCTCTGGAAAGAGGACCCACATGAGAATATTAGCAACTTTGGAAGAATACAGATCAATAGCTTTTTCTCGAAATAAAACCATAATTCAGTGTTTTATCTTTATGAAAGGCAATAATACTAGTATGTGAAACCATTCTAAGCTGAACATTCTAAGCTGTGTTGTTTTGATGTTATCAGAACTGGAAGGTTTTTAATTTTTAATTTTCAAAAAAGGTGAGTTCATTAACTTTTTATTAAATAACAAAACATTTTTTTTTCTCAGACCAGAAGCTGTTTTTGTCAAAGCAAAAATCTTCAGTCCTTTTGGAGTTCCCTATTTCTCCTTAATGAAATCCAGAACAATTTTAGAATTATGTACATAAATGCAAAAAGTAATTTTTTGTTACTAAGAGACCAGCATTGTTAATATGTACGTTGCCCTTTGGAATAATGGTTTCACTCATTGATCTGTGCAGTGGTTAATAGAATTTCAAAAACTGTGCTCGAAAATATTTAACTATTTGAAAGTAAGCCAAGAATGTTAAGGAGTGAGATTCAATGTGAAATTTAGCTATGTGGAGCATGTTTAAGGTAAGTTAGTAACTTGAAGAGCAAACACTAAAATAGGAAAATTAAAGAAATATTAGAATTAATTGCTAAGCAGACTGTTAGTATTTTCATCAGATAGGAAAGAGGGGAAATGTCATTACAGTAAAGTTTAGTATTACATTACAAGACTTCTGCCATTTTTTGTTTTATTTCTTCGATGTGTTTAAATGCATATTTTAAAATGGATGGCTTCTCTTTCCTAGATACATTACAAAATGGCTGATAGCACACTTTTAGTATGTCTTTTTTCAAGGCCATAGTAGTGTGTAGTATAGTGTACAGTTAGCTATACTTTCTGTATGATGAAGAAAGTTGATGAACAATCTCAAAGTTTCTTTTAACTTGGGAGGTCTTCCAAGTATTATGAAACTTTGCAATGCAATGTTTCTTATCATCATGATTAAGAATCAGCGCTGTGGTCTGTGAGAGAGAAGCATTGTGGAAGAAGATACACAAATGGCGTTTGGGTTGGTTATGGTTCTTTATGGGATCTTTTTTGTGATAATTTATGAAGTGATGTTAAAGCCATTTGAACTAAAGTCAGGAAATGTAGACCTGAAACACGATGCTTTTAAACTCACGTCAGAAGTTTAGAGAAATACTCTACTCATCACCTGCAATAGTTAGTGTCAATGAAGTGGAAATCTCTTCTTGTCTTGGAGGAAGGAAAAAAAGGCACCTGCACCAGAAATCAGAAATCTGTAAGAGGAATTCACCTGCACTATGTATGTGGTTTTCCCATTATGTTGCCTTGTAGTTGCTAATAAATGAAAAATCCAAGAGAATGCCCTTCTGTTCCTAACACCTAGTAGGCTGAGTTACTGCAGTCAGGAACTCGTTCCAGAATTATCCCTTATATACACAGACACAGTAATAATGTTTAAAACATGTAGAGGGAGAAGTAGGATTAACAAACAAGTTAATGGTTTGTGTGTAGAAGCCCACCAGAAGCATGGTCAGTGTGCAGAGGCCTTTGTTGATAACAGGAGTCTCCTGGAAAAAAGGGAATGCTTGGTCTTTCTCAGGGTGTCCTTTTTGACGTAATGCTCTTTGTATTAAATGACGGCACAAATGAATTTAATTGTTCTTTGATGTCAGTCTTTTCCTGCTTTTTCTCTCCATTAGGGACATTGTTCTTCTGGTTACGTATGCTTTTACAGTCTCAGAATTCATGATTTGTTTTCCATACTTGCGTTCTGGATATCTCTGAAGCTGAAATTCAGTTCTGAAAATCCTATGAGAGTTCTTCTACCAGGATTACAGAATTTCTAGGCCTCTGATTTTTGCCTGTCATCTTTGCTATTATATATATTCTTACCTTGTCCTACCCTATGAATACATGCTGACTTGCTGTACTCTGCCTGCTCTCTTCTGTGATGCCCTTCCCCAGCCTTACAGGCGTGTGGTGGATGAAATAACTTCACTGTTTACTTTTTTCTGGTCAGTTCCCCTGTTCATTTTCCTTTTGACATATTTTCCTTTCTGTATTAGTTTCAGTCTCCTTGTTTAGGGTAAGCACAGCTTCCAGCTGTGCTTACATTTTACCTGTTATTTTTATAGTTTGGTTCATCTAGCTTTATTGCTCCCACTGAGACCACATTGCCACTTACTACTCCCCAGCCCCTCACCACCACCCTTGCCCTTGAAAGGGCTGGAGAGGCAAAATTGGAGGCACAAAAGGCAAGGGTCACAGGTCAAGATAACAATAATTTACGGAAGACAGAGATGAGATAAGATAACAAATATTAACAGCAGCAGTACTCACAGAGGGTATAAGAAACAAACTATTCAAATACCCCATTGTGACAATGGACAATTCCTGACCTCTGCCACAGGGCACCAACTAGGAAGAGAGCCCTTCTCCCTGGAAGAGAGTGCCTTTCCCCTGCCGGTGATGTGAGATTTATTTGAATAACCTTTGGGTTCTGGCCATCCCCCCTCACAAATACTACAAAAATTGACCCTGTCCTGGCTGGAACCAAGACACCTCTTCATAATGTCTCATCATCATCTTGTCTGCCAGCCTCTCAGTCTGAGAAATGGCACTGCTCATACGGAAGTTAGAAGCAGGATCAGCAGTTGAAACTAGGGCACTTGAATAGGGTTGTTACAGGAAAAAAAATAAAGGCTGCTTTTTTTGCAATGCAGTGTCAAACTCAAGGATGGAAACCTTGCAGTGATTGCTGAGTTACCATTGGGTAGCTAGCAGTTCCTCTATTTAATAGGTCTTTTCATGGGGAACAGCTTCAGACATGGTTTTGTGGTAAAAACCTTGGAGTATTGCAAGACTCAGATTGCAGAGGTGACTGAAAGTTGTTGTGCTACCTCGGAGTTCCAGTGTAGGAAGAGTGCTGAGATAATAAATGTTAAAGGGTGATCTGTGAATACTGATTCAGTTTGAGACTGAAGTTTAGAAGTTTCATTTTGGCATGATCAGTGTCATACAGATTTCTATAAAGTATTAATTTTCAGAAAGTATTTAAATAAAACTGCATTTAAATCTTTATCAGGATGGTTTTAATGACTTGAGGCCAGAGTTGCTGCAGGAAATGTATGTCATTGAGAAGTTCCTAAATGTTTTGTTCTTACTTGTAGATTTAGCAAACCTGCTCTGGATTATGCTTACTGAAATACTTAAATATAGTATTAGAACGACTGAAGTTTGTTTTTATTTCCTTTGCGGTTCAGAATGGTGGCGAACAGCAGACTCGCACTCTCGTCCTGGGACAGCTTTTTTCCCACCACTCTTGGGAATTCCCACACTGTTTGCTCCTCCTGCACAGAATCACGATTCTGCTTCATTCCACTCAAGAGCTACAGGAAAAAGTACTCGGAGCAATACAGACAAAGGTAATGGCTGAAGTTGTCGGGGAAATAATCATATTGTACTTGTGCACATGCGCAAAGAAGTGGAATTTGAGCTTTACCTTCTTCAGTCTTCCCATTCCTAAACAGTTCTTTAAAAATTCGTTCTATTAGGTAAGGATGATACATACCAAGTATGTGTTTGGCCTTTAAATTAGGGGTGCTCTGTATGATTAAACTGACATAACTCCAAGTCAGTGACACTTTGATGACCAATTTTAGTATATGTGGTGAGTAGTCTAGGATCTTGTTACATGTCTATGGAATGTTAGTGTGACTGGGGCATCTCAAATTATCTGTTATTTCAGATTTATTTTAAATGTCACTTTGTAAATCTGTCATCTTTAGGCGTAAATGGATCACTGAATGGCAATAGTAGCACTGCAGTCTCAGCTCTGAGCACATCCGTGCTCTCCACTAGCATTGCAACATCGGCAGGACCAGTGAAAACTGCAACCTCAGGAGCTGGAGGACGCAAATACAACCAGGAGCAAAGTAAAGTTCAGCTTTTGGACACCAGGGCTGACAAAATCAAAGATAAGGTAAATACATAGAAAGAAGCTGAAGATTCAGACAAAAAATTGGACATAAGTGTTCTGCACACAGGAGCATTTTTAAGTGTTCCTTTTGAGTACAAAGTGTTTTGGGTTCTTCTGATTTATTAGAGCAAGATCTATATCCTTGTCTCTGTAGGGATTTTTTGCGTGTATTGGCTTTTGAAACTTTTCAATTCTTTGGGGTTTTTTTGACATACTTATGAACCAATAGTTACTATTAGTGCTAATTTCACTAGTTAATAAGTTAATAGCTGTGTCCAACACCTTGGTATTTTAATTTATCTAATTTTTTTAAATAAATATTTTAACACCAATATTTTGTATTATTATACTATAGTATATATATACACATATATTGGTATTACAATTCTAACATCACTATATCTGTAAATTTAATTAGGTTGTCATGTATCTTATGAAAGCAAAAAGAAAATTTTTAGGTGTTAAAAGTGCTTTTCTGGAAGTAATTTCCTATTTATCAGAAGAAAGAACTATTATTAACTGCTGTGTTTCAGCAGTATTCTTAGCCATTTAATATGAAAGACAAGAGTAGTCTAAATGAGTTAGTAAACCTTACATACTGACCTAAGCATGCTAAGAACTTTGCTACTCTTGGAATCAAAACTATTTAGGCATAACACGGAAAGTGGTGTACTGGGAAGGTGATTACTGACAGAATAGAAGCCAAGGGAGTAATTGTAAATGAAAAAATGTATTTCTGACTATTACTACAGTTAGGCAGAGTACCAAATAGATTTCTCTTTTAATATCTTGAAATACCTCCCCAGAAGGTATTTTTTGGCTCTTTGCTTTATTCAGAAAATTTTATCTCTTTTTGCTCTATGTTTGTTTTTGTTTGGTTTGTTTGGTTTATTTATTTGTGGTTTCATTTGTTTTGGTTGGTTTGTTGGTTTAGCTCCTTCCCCCCCCCAGTTTCTGTCAGGATGTTTGGTCAGCATTGTTATCTTCTCCTTCTTCTCCTTTGTGTTACCTTTTGTCTTTAGGTATAAATTTGGTACTGTTGATAGATTTCTTGATACAGGCACTGATTTCAAACTCCAGTTTTACTTGACTAAATACTGAGGTACTGTAAAAGGATGGATCCGATGTACAAATATCTTTCTTAAGAATGTTGTGTTCTGTGTTTTAAGTCCTCTGTCTCATGCAGATAAATGGCAGGTTGTCTGTTTCCTGTAGTAAGCTCCCGTAGTAAATTTTTTAATACTGAAATGGAGTTTGTCATTCCTAATCTTACTTGCTATGCTGATGTTCATCACTTCTTTTCCTCTGAAACTTTATGAGGTAATTGGTATTTGTTAGTGTAGTGATTTGAACAACCTTTTGTATCAAAACACAGAAATTACTCTAAATGAGAATTCCAACATGAGGCTGATTAAGATTATTAAAGCTGGGCTTTGTTTAAGTGATGTTATGCTTTTAAATTTCAAAGTGTAACACTAGCCTCTTCTTAAAAGCACGTCTTACTTTAAAACCTTTTAATATACTTTATAAAGGTTCTTTTCTTAGGTGTTTAGATTTTTTTAGTATTCATCATCTGATTTCTTCAGTTATCTCCATAGCTGCAATTTCTTTTAGAGGATGGTATCTAAAAAAATTGTTAAAATATTTAGGTAGTTGTAGGAAAATTAAGAAAAAGTCAAAGCTGATATCAAACTGTTTTTACAGTTAATGAAAATCTAGAGAGTTACTTTCAATATAATGTAGTTGTCAGAGTATTTTAGCAGAGTTTGGTCCATTTTTCAGAAGCAAATCCCAGAAGCTATTTGATGAACATATTCTTTTCAGTCTTCAAAACTGTATATTGCTGAACAGCTCATACTGGGAAAGTAGTTAAATGAATGTATCACTGAAACTTGGATAAACCTAATATTAATTGTTTTTTCTGTGCTAATTTGCAATATAAGTTTTGGGTATGAATTCTTTTCGGAATCAGCACATTCTGTGGAGGTTTACTAGACCCAAATTCTAGGGCAGTGTTCTAGGCCTAAATTTGGCATTTTGCTTTGTGATGTAGTGATGTCAAGCAGTGGTCAGAAAAAGACTTCAGTGGAACTTTGTGACCAGTTTTTAATTTTCATCTTGTGAAGCACGTTCTCTTTAAGCGTTGCAGATCACTTTACTCCGAAGTCTCACACTTCCTTGTTTCAAAGATTATGTGTAATAATAAGATGATGTAACGGATTGTAACTGAAGCATTAACAGAGAATTCATCTTCCTGGTAGAAGCCCAGAAAAAAAGCAGTGGAAAGCTCTAGTAACAGTGACAGTGATTCAGGCTCCTCTTCAGACACCTCAAGTGAAGGTGTGAGCAGTAGTGACTCTGATGACCTAGAGGAGGATGAAGAGGAGGAGGAGGAGGACCAGAGTGCTGAAGAGAGTGAGGATGATGAATCTGATTCTGAAAATGAAGCACATCACAAAAACAAGAACAAGGTATAACACCTCACTCTGCTGCTCACAGTCTTGTTGCTAAAAGCTGTTTGTAACAAGTTGACCTGCTCTGTGAACTAGTCAACAGTTATTTAACTGCACATTAATGAATGCTAAGAATACTCTTTTTAGGTTTGCTTCAGGGTTTTCTGTTTGTGGGGTTTCTGGGAAGGATTTTTTGGTTCTTTTGCAGGCAGGCATGTTGGTGTATTGCTTTACAGGTATTTACAGTTGGTAGACTGTTATTTTTGTTATAAAGTAGGAAATACAAAGAAATTAAGTACAGTGTGCAGGTAGTGAATTGAAAATACATAATTGTGGATAGTTCTTTGGCAGTTGCTTTTTTCCTAGTAGAGTGGCTACTTTTCCCTAGTAGTAAAGCAACAAGACTGGAATCCATGGTATCCTATTAGGCTTACAGTCAGAAATACATTTAAAAACAACCATGGTTTAATACTCCTTCACTAGTAAATGTTGTCGTCACATGCTGAAACTATCTGGGGTAAAAAACCAAAAACGAACAATAAAAGAGGCAGGTTTAAATATATTACAATACTTAAAAATTTGATTTAAAAATTATTATTGTTCAGCCTCTGCTAAGACTAGTGTAATTGTTTAATGGAGACTGATCATATGTTTAGCCTTTTTAAAAGGATCTTTAACTTATGTAATGAACAATCAAAAATAAATACTTTGCAGGTGCTAATGCATAGTGGTGTAACAGATCCGAAAACCGATGGACAGAAATCACAGGAAAAGTCTCAAGACAAAAGAACACACCAGCAGATACCTCTTGTGTCTGATTCCCAGACTCACTCACCATTCCAGTCCCAGCAGAAGCAGCCTCAGGTTTTGTCACAGCAGCTTCCGTTTATTTTTCAAAGCTCTCAGGCAAAGGAGGAATCTGTGAACAAACACACAAGTGTAATACAGTCTACGGGATTGGTTCCTAATGTGAAACCTTTGTCTTTGGTACATGAAGCCAAAAAGGAGACCTATTTAAAACTCATAGTTCCTTCCCCTGATCTTCTCAAAGCAGGGAATAAAAATACCTCTGAAGAATCTATCACTTTGACCAGTGATGTGAGATCTAAACGGGTGAGTAAAGTTTTTGGTTATTTGTAACCTGTGTCATCTGCTTAAAAAGATGTAACATTGTGCCATGAAACTCTTAAATATAGTGTCTTGACATTATAAGTATATATATTTTCATAATCACGGGCGTTTGTGTTTTTAGAGTTGATCTGGATTTCTGAATGGCGTAAATGAACTAGATTGTGTGGGTCATTTAAAGTACAATGTGCACCTGTGAAACCACTATGAAAATAAGAAAAGTACTCATGAGTAAATTGTGTGGTCTGGATATTTTTCCTGTGCTTCTAGGTTCAGTCAAAATGCTGATTTAATACTTCACATATCTAGTATGTAATCATGGCTTCACTTTCTTTCAAGTTGGGTAGTTTCAAGTCAAAGTAATTGAAGTCACCTGTTTTAACCATGATTTTAAACAAAGAAGCTGAGAGCCTTTAAAAAAAAAAAAAGCTCAGTATTGAGTTTTGTTTGCTCTTTAAAGACAGATATTTATGCATGAGAGCTGTAAAAACTCATATGGCCATTTCAGTAGTTTTCTTGGAATCCAGGAATGGCCTGGGTTGGAAGGAACCTTAAAGCTCTACCTTGTCCCACCCCTGCCATTGCAGGGACCCCTCCCACCATCCCAGGCTGCTCCCAGCCCCACTGTCCAGCCTGGCCTGGGACACTGCCAGGGATCCAGGGGCAGCCACAGCTGCTCTGGGCACCCCGTGCCAGGGCCTGCCTTCCATCCTTCAATTTATCTTCCTTTCTGCTGGTCAAGACTGTACAGTCAGTCTTATGTCTGTAACTTTATGTGTCTGTCTTAACAATTCTGTGGCTTCTAAAATTTTCAGATCCTCAGCTTATTTATTTTGTTAATAGTGATTAAGGTAACTGCTGATGAATTTTCTATTCAGTGAGGTTTGAATGGGGATAAATGAATGCCAGATAAAAATCTGGCATTTTGCAAACACCGAGGCTTAAGATATATACACACATAAATAATATTAAAAAAATACATTTACCAAGGCAACTGTCATTATTATTATTTTATTTTTTCAAATTTTGTTTTAAACCAAGTAGGATTTGGGAGTAGTAAACTTGATTCTGATTTACAGCTAACTCACAGACCCTAGCGAGGACTGCAAATACTTAATTTTTTTGATAGACTAGAAGATAAAAACTGTTTTTCCTTTCCAGTTTCCTTTTACTTGGTAAAATTCAAATAAGCTTGTCACTTACCAAAAGTAGCTAAATCAATTATAATTATGAGAACACACATCTTAGCTGTTGAAAGTGTCTTCTGCTTTCAAATTTAGGTTACAAGTCTTTAGCTGGTGATAGATCACACATTTAGTAGTTTGATTTCTCTTAAAACTTTTACTGGAGGTACGCCTTGTGTGAATATTTATTTTATAGATCTTCATAATTTTGTATTCAGTTTTAAATATTGGTAATTTCCAAGAATGTATTGTGTTTGACTTAATTTTTAAAAATTGATTTTAAACTGTACCATCTTTCTCCATTTTACTATATTTTCTATTGAAGGTTATGTGATTTTTTTTCTTTGGAAGAGTCTTTAGACTAAAGACACTGTAAGATTTACATGCATTTCTGAGCTATTACTAAGTTTTATGTGAAGAATTTCAAGTACTACTCTTTCAGTTAAACAATTAACATATCACAGCATTTCTGAGTAATACCTTTTCCCTCATTTTTGTAAATAAAATTTTTCTACACAAAGACTCCTCTATTGGTTTTCTAGTATTGTGGCCATTAGTGTGTTGTATTTACCTGGTGCTTTAAAGCGCACAAATTACTGAAGGTAGTTGTGCATTCACTAATGGGATTTTTATACACTGAATTAAGTAATGAGAAGAGGTTTTCCTGTGCTGGTACACAAGCATAGCAAATATCTTTCTAAAAGTGTCTTTTTTTCAGTATGATTAATACCTTTATGAAAGTCTCTGTCTAGAGCATTATAGCAGCTGAGAAAGCTTCCCTACATAATGTGAATCAACTTCATCTTGAGTTCAGTTCATCTTCCCCTATTTGATTTACAGTGAAAAAATCACACAAGAATTGCATAACTAGCAGTTACTCATCTCTTCCGTTGTACCTAGTATCTGCTTTTGACTTTCTAAAAATGGCTTAGCAGATGTTTAAAATTTCCTAGAGCTCACGTGCCTGAATACCGAAGAAAGCCAAACAAACACCTCCACATTTTATTTCTCTGTCTTCTTATTTCTTTAGGAACAGTATAAACAGACATTCCCAGCAGCACAGCTAAAGAAACAGGAATCGTCTAAGAGCCTGAAGAAAGTTATTGCGGCTTTGTCAAGCCCCAAACCAACATCTAGTTCACCAGCTCATCAAAAACTCACATCCTTGGAAAACAATCATTCTAACCCATTCCTGACAAATGCACTTTTAGGTAATCATCAACCCAATGGAGTTATTCAGAGCGTCATCCAGGAGGCTCCTCTTGCACTCACTACGAAACCGAAACCCCAGACCAAGATCAATGAAAGTGTAGCCATTTCTAGTAGTCCCCCCTTTTCTTTGCCAATAAACTTGAGTGCATGTGGGAAAAAGACAACTGGTAACCGGACAGCTGTTATGCCCTCTACCTCTCCTGTGTTACCTGGTTCAGGAAAGGATAAAGCAGTCAGCAATAATGCAGTAAATGCAGTAAAACCACAACACCGCCTTCATTCTGCAAAACTGGTGGTGGAGCAGTTCAGAGGGGTAGACTCAGATGCCCCCAGCAGTAAAGACTCTGACGACTCAAATGATGATGACGACGATGATGAAGATGAAGATGAGGATGATGAAGAAGATGATTCTGATGATAGCCAATCAGGTGGTTTAACCTTTTTAATATGAAAAGCAGAAACTTAATTTTTTTCATTTTGAAAACATGCATTTCCCACCATATTTTAAAATAAGAGCAGGAAATACTGGGCCAGCATGGCCCACACAGTGCCTTACACATATCCTTAAAAATAGCACGTGTCCAAATTCTCCATTTTGTCATGTCCAAAAATCATGTTTGGGGTGTTTTGATACTTGGTCAGCTGTCCTGGTAAGGTGGCTCCTCAGCCTTTCTGAAGGGCTGTGAGAGACCTACCTTCTATATTAGTCACCCAGCCTGCAACTTGATGTGACAGAGTGCTCGGGAAGGGCTTGATTGACATTAAGGCTGACTGATGGTTAATGATTCTGGCAGACAGAGACCTGCTGCCAAACAGGTTTCCTAACCAGAGAGGGACTAAACAAAGGCCTTCAAATTGTCAAAGGTTGCAAGAAAAGTGTTTCTGTGCCTCGTTCGGGAGCACAGTAGTCCACGAGCAAGTAACTGGACAGTTTTAAGGGCTATGCAATTACGCAATTTGGAATGATGAGGCCTGTTCTAAAGAGTTGACTGAATTCACAGTCACTGCTTTGTCCCGTGTGCTAATATCCCTTGTGTCCAGGCTCCACCTACCTCAGTCACTTCCCCTTCTCATCCACACACCCTGTACTAATTCTTTTATCTCAAGACTGTATCTCACCTTTAGTTCCTTATCCTGGCTGTCCTTGATTCTTCTTTTGCCCAGATTGCCATACTTTCGATTCTGACACCTTTCAGCCTGTATCCAGTTCTGCTGTTTCCTTGCTCCTCACGATGGATTTCACTCCCATGAAATGCCCTTCCTAGGGTAACGCCCAGCTGCTGCTGGGCTAACAGGGTGATTCAGCTGTAACTGGTCTTAAAATACTGCAGCTTCTGTCACTCATCTCTGTCCATTCCAAAGAACGGTGTATTATCATGCAGTATTATTTAATGCTGTCATATTTGTAGTAATTTTAAAGTTTAGCTAGTTAATTAGAACCTCCTATTTATACTCAAAATGTTTTTTAAAAAGCATATGTAATAAAAGATTTTGCAAGTATTAGAACTTAAATGTATTTGACAATAGTTTCTAAGTCATAATATGCCTTTTGCCACACTTTCTTTAAACAGAGTCTGACAGTAATTCTGATTCAGATACAGAAGGGTCTGAGGAAGAAGATGATGAGGATGATAAAGACCAAGATGAATCAGACACCGACACTGAGGGAGAAAAAGCCCTGCTGAAACTGAACAAAACTTCATCCTCTATGAAGAGCTCTTCCATCGGTCTTACAGCTCATTCCACCCCGCTTAATCTCCAAGTAGCAAAGACGTCAAGCTCGGCACCAGCTGCCTTATGTCCTGAGTCCCAGCCTGCAGTGTTCCTTGGGACAGGAGCCTCCACCCTCACACCAAGCACACACTGTGGTATCTCACTATCTTCTGTTATAATACCATGGGATAGCCAAAGTCCATGCATTGTAAAAGTTGCAAAAATAGTCCAGGTGCTGGTATCAAGTGACAGCTCAAGAAGATTTTTACCCTAAGAACAGCGATTCACTGAACAGCCACCCCAGGGATGTGGCAGAGTCCCCTTCGCTTGAGGTTTTCAGAAGGCTGGACCAGGTGTCTTTTTGACATCCCTTCAGACCTGGGCTGTTGGGTGACTCTCATCTGTTCAAGGGTGTTTGCAGCAGTCATTAAGATCTGTCAGCCAAATTGCAAGTTCTCCATACTAGAACATAATAGAACATTACACTTAGACCAGGACATCTTAACTCGTATAATTATTTGAGAGAAAATAGAATTAAATATCCAGAGTTGTTATTTATTATATTAAAACTCTTCATTATTAAGTCTTTGGAATTCTCCATTTTTATTCTAAAATAGTTATTCTTACTTCTGATTTCTGTACATTCTAGTTTGTGGTCTGAATCTTTAAATTTTTACCCCTTCCTCGACAAACTTTGTAACCATATTTTGTTAGAACATAATATTCTAGTAATTCTTTCAAAATTCTCAGTAGAATTTATGGTAATGTTCAAGCATCTATTTTTTTAAAAGTTCATGGAAAGTACATTTAACATTTGCATGATATTATATGGTGCTTGTAATCCTTCATTTGGTGACTTAATTTGTAAGGTTTAGTAATTACTAGGGCTGCAGTAAAGAATGCAGTCACACTTCTCAATTTGCACGGTAACAATGAAATCATGTATTTCCTACTTTGAATGAGAAACTTGATGTTTATTAACGTGCATGTAAGCAGATTTTTAAATGGGGACCTCTGCTTATAGATAGGTTTTTATATTTGGATTCAGTAGAATAGGAGCTTCATTCCATGTCATGCAAGGGCATTAGCTTTGAAGCAATATAATGTGATCTACCTAATACTTAGCCCAGAAACAGGCTTGTTAACAGTACAGTTTATAAAGGATTTTATATGGATTAGGAGTAATCCAAATGGGTAAATTAAAAATATAATGTTTTTCTCAAGAATCTGTATTGATTTGTGATGCTTTGAAAGGTGTGATAGCAGATTTTTCTGTTTACAGGAGTAGGAGGTAGAATAAATAAGTTTTATGTCCTTGCTTCATGTATAATAATATGTACCTAAGGATCACCTAATAAGAAGCAACATAATACAACAAAAATATTTTTGTGAACCTTTTGCCTAGAGTTGGTCAGTCACTAAAGGGGTCTTGTGGTCTCTTTTCTGTATCTGTTTTGCACTGGACTTTTCAACTTCACTTAGGCTTGGAAAAGCAGCTTCCCTCCCTGCACTGTGACCATTCAAAACAATGCAGTAGTCTTTCATGTTAGGTTAAGAGTGCAGACCTATGTCTAAATCTTGGGCTCTGAGCACAGGTATTTCCTCGGTGCTTTTCCTAGGGGTCTCTTGCCATCCCTTGGAAGGAGCTGATCCCCTGGCAGGCAGGGCTGAGCTGTGAGGGGCTGCTGGCGGCCCTCAGGCGTGGCTGTGCCCAGGGAGGAGATGGCACCTTCTTGTCAGAGGGTCGGAACTACCTTTTGAGAAGCACGTCTTCCAAAAGTTGGTCTGCATGCACAGCTCGTGCCCTCTGGCTGTGAGAGGCCTGAGGAAAGCCTTTCACACTAAAAAACCCCATGTTTGGCAGTTGTCTCTGGGATGCTATTGATTCAGCTGCTTAGCAAGCACCAAACACAGCATCTGTTTGAACTGGGAAAAGCTGAAGTAGTTACGAAAATTTTCTGTATTTGGCGTTTGACTGCAGTCTATAGACAGTGCTCTAGGAAGACTAAACTTATTAGAATATGGATCTTTAAAGTAAAGTGTGTTTTAATTTGCATCTTCTTTACTGAAAAAATTAAATACGATCTTGTCTAGAAAAACTGGTGTGCAGGGAATTAAATTAACAATATTTGAGAGTACTAAACAGGACAAGCGGATAGGTATGGGATAGTTAGGCTTTCTATTTACAGTTTCAGAGGATGAGGTTACAGGAAACTTAAGAGGAAAATGTATTTCAAAAGGAGAACACTTAAATTAGTTTTCTTGGTAATTGAGGTACATAATGGCGAGAATGAAAAAAACAATTCTCTTTTGTTTTGGGGATAGAAACGTAAAAAGTACATTTTAGGATCATGCGGGGTTTTTTTAAGTTCATTAGGTATTAATAAGAGATTCTGTTTTAGGTATTTCAAAAAGACGAAGAGTGGCAGATGAACGGGAGCTCCGTGTTCCTCTCGATTATGGGTATGTTATGTATATACCTGACTTTCTGTAAAGGGAGATAATGTCTTCACAAATCCATTGGTAAAGAAATGAGTTTAAAACATTTTGAGGCTGAATAATAAGGAAAGGGCTTCAACAATTTAGATTTCTGACTCCCAGTGACTGTGGATCTCTTAAGAAAGTGTCAGCATATTTCATGTGTTAATTTTTGTGCATTAAGTTTGCTCTTTTGCAAAAATTATCTGCCTCTTAGCTGGTTTGCTTTGGAAATTAACCCAAATGGTCTGAGCCAATATAGACTCCAAATAACTCCCTAAAGTAGAATTCTAAGCTGTTTAAAATCTGGTTATATGTAAGTCACTTGATATAAATAAATTCATGTATTTAGTCAGTTTGGACAATCTACATGATAAAATTTTCTGGTTTGGTCTGATTTATGATACTCTAGTCACATTTTCCTCTTTTTTTTTTTTTTTTTTTTTTAGAATTTTTAAATTGACACAAATTACTTGTTTTTTTTAAAATGTGTATTGTTGTATGCAACTATTTCATATTACTCTAGCTGGCAAAGAGAAACCCGAATAAGAAACTTTGGTGGTCGTCTTCAAGGAGAAGTAGCATATTTTGCACCTTGTGGAAAGAAGCTGAGACAGTATCCTGAAGTAGTAAAGGTACATTAAGTTTTTAACTTCTGTGTTCTAATGCTAATGAGCATGCTTGCAATTAAAATACATAATTTTTTTTCTCTCCAATAGAGATACTTCTTTTCTGTGATGTGAGAAGTAATGTATCTCAGTCTGTTAGTGATTTGATACCTTATAAATGCATATCCCTTTGACAGAATATGCAAAACATTACACTCACAAAGTTAGCTGTTCATCAAAGCTGGGTTGTAATTATTTACAAGCTGAAGTGCAAAAATATGTGATTTTTTCAGTATCTCAGCAGAAATGGAATAATGGATATCTCAAGGGACAATTTCAGCTTCAGTGCAAAAATAGGAGTGGGTGACTTCTATGAAGCCAGAGATGGACCGCAGGTATCCACTTTTTAAAAAGTAAAGTTTTTGGTCGAAGGAG
>JAGMWU010000097.1:53563-130162 GCA_018697195.1 Certhia americana | reverse complement strand
CATTCATTCTCTGCTCATGCTGCAGAGTTTGGGCGTAGTAAAGAGAGAAACTGGAATCACTCCTTTTCATGGAGTGACCATAGAAATTGTTATTAAATCCCAGTCATAGCTGGGCAAATCCATTAAAGATGGCTAAGTTGACAAATGTCATTATCGTCACTAAGGGAAAAATTAAAACTTAAAATAGTATTTTTGTTGTTCCTACACGAATAGAAAACAAAAAAGTTGAATTCTTAGGGAACTTTGTTGAGTGCTCAGGGTTTGCAATTAAATTATAAATAAGCAAACAGCTAATGACTTTGAAAAACAATGTATTTCACTCAGAGGACAATGAACACTCACACTCCACTTGCTGTACCTGCTGGCTTTAGCCTGGCGAAACAGAACAGCATGTAGTTTTTGACAACTCTCTTCTTATTTGTTTCTTGTTTTGAACTAGAAAATGCCTTGCCTTTGTCCCTGCTTTTGCCAACTAAGTCCATTGTACTCTTTTGGCTCTCTTTGGAAAAGCAAACATCTTCAAGCAATTCATCGTTTCCCTTCACAATCTCCTAATCATACTTGGCATTTAATTCTTTTCCTCTTCTCACACCATTTCATGTGAAAATCTTCTGTCAGGTCCTCTTAAACTTCCTGGCACTACCCAAAAGTGTCCTTGTCCCCATTCAGCCTCTTACACAAGCCTTCAGACTGTCTAACACTCATTTCTGCAGCGCTACAGATTTTTTGTATTGCCAGGTCACATTGCTCTGATTCCCACTGATGCAGAAGGCTGCTACATATATTTTCACAGGTACAAGGCAACCTGGTCAAATAACCTTTGTCTTCACATACCTCTACTAACTCTCAGAATGTCTGGACTCAGCTAAAAACGCCCCAATATACTCGCTTTTAAAAGTCTGCATTGATTTGTTCCAACATTTAAATCTCTGCTGCCTTTCTTTTTTCCTTTTCTTTCTAGGAATGTAACAACTGCCTGAATGAATAAGTTCAGTAGCATTTCTCTGGTAAAAGACATTACTACATGCTTCAGTGAAAGTTGCAGGGGGAAAATGGTAGTTACAGGCAGTTACAGCTGTGCATAGAGAAGTTTCTTTACAGTCCTTTAAATGAAAACCTGACTTCTGTCCTGAGACATGAGAAGAGATATTTGTTTTACAGCTGAAGATGTTAAAATAATGAATAAAAATTTAGTCATTTTTATTTTTTGTAATAATATGGCAGGAGTTTAAGCTCTTCGCATTTTTGTGTGTCAGGTTCACACCTGTGAAAAAGTATAACTTCATTAGAATTACATAATTGCCTTTCATCATGTGGTTCCTGCTATCTCGAACAGCCTTCCAACCTCTCTCTATACATCCTGACGTTTATTTAGGTATTCACCCTCAGCACTTCAAACCTGAGCTGAAAGCAATTCCCTTCTCTTGTCTCATCTCCGCACAGCTCTTCCGGTGATTAGCATATCATATTTGCATTTCACACTATTACTATCCAAACAGGTTTTATTGCTGCTATCCAAACAGGCCTCATGTTTCAGGTTAAGTCTTATGGTAAAGGAGGTTTTTCAGAGCCAGCCCTTCTGATTTCAGGCACATGATCACTGAAGAGTAGGAACATCATAACTAGTCTGCCACAGAAAAATGTGATTGTGTAAGGATCTTGTCATGCTCTGAAGAAGGGCCAGAAGACTATGAGGGGTAAGGAAACTCTTAGAGGAACAGTGTTTTGGAGGCAAAGATGAAGAATGAATCGGTATCACGGGACAAAGGAAAAATAGAACTGTTTCCACACAGAATATTGCCCAAGATTCCTCTAACAAAAGGGAAGGAGTATTTTTTTGACCAGCAATTAAAAGAAGAGAGAACTCAGACTGATGTATGAGTAAGGAGAATCTTCAGAAACCACCAGGACTACAGGGTCCTTTTTTTGGTCATCTTTAATTCAATGGAGAGAAAATTTTTGCTGTGGCACTTTAAACTGACACAGTACCTTTTCCTGGTTTACTTTTTTTTTTCTTTTTCTTTTTTTGTACCCCTCATGTTTTCCTGTACCCTTTTTCTCTCAGCATGTAAAATCCTGAAAGTTCTATCTCTGCTTGTATAATATTAATAACAGAAATAATAATAATAATTGTTACAATAACACAACCCCCACAAGCAATGCTAAAGTGAAAAGCTGCTGAAGGAATCAAAAGGAAGGGGTATGGATGAGACAGGCCACGTGATGGAGAAAGCAGGGCCTTGTTAGTGTGAGCTGTCAGTACAAATCGAGGGCAGCTCATCTCAGCCTCACTCCTAATGATCCCAAGGAAAAGCAAGGAAAGAAAAACTGCAACCAAACACAAGATGAAGCCTCTCAATACACACTGATGTTTAAGGAAGTTGTCCTTCCCTAGAACAGCCTTACTGCACAAGAGAGGCACCTTAGAGAGAAGCACCCAACATACACAAGACACCCAGAGGTACTATGAGACACCTGGAAGAGGAGTGGCCAGAAAATTCAAACAGAAACAAAAGAAGAGGGCAGATTTTGTGATTCTGGGAAGGGGGAGGAAGCAGCTGCTCAATTAAGTTATCTCTGATATAGATAAAGAAGGATGAGATGAGAAGCATGAAGAAAGAGAATTCTGTAGGATGTTAATAGGACACCCACCTTTCTCCAGGAGAAGCCAAAGGAACTGCCTGGAATTACCATGCAAATTACCCAGCCACATTTTACTGTAAACAAAAACTGATCACCCACTTGCAGCCAGCCTCTTAAGGGGACAAGGGATCCTAGAGCTGCTTTGCTACTTGACGTCTGTAACGTAGCATTTAAAGGGAACAAACAGATCAAACCTCTGGCATCTGTTAGGAAATTAGTTGGAAGGTGTGTGTATATATATATATATATATATATATATATATACATTACTCCCTTTCTTTCCATAAAATAGAAGCAGAAATGATAAGACATGATTCAACCAAGCCCATGATGCCACATCTGGTTTCACAGCACTTCTCTGGAGCTTTATCAAAACCTCTTTTTGCAGGGGTTTCCACACTACACTCTGGAATCTCAGACAGGATTTGTTTCAGTTTAACATTAACACAACTCCAAATGTTTGCAGACATTTTCTGTCACTCAGTTCAAAATGTTCCCCTTCTTTCTCCTCTTCATCACTTTACTCCTCATTATATCCTCTTAAACAAGCTGTGTATAATTCCTCTCTGCATTAGCTTATACATGCTTGTGAAGAACAACATATGCCCAGTCTCTTAATGCTGACATTTAGCAGAACTCAGTGCCTGGATGTGTGTGTCTCCCTCCAGCTTCAGCCCTTGTAAATGATATTTACAGGAAATAGAACTCCTCTGACTGCCCACACAACCCATTAGTATCCTAGTTTAGTCATCCCCACGGTTTAGTTTCTAGTTACAAGGATCACGGCATCATTGAATATAACTGCACAACACACTTTAATATTTCTACCATGTAAAGAGAAAAAAAAATTGTTTCTTATTAGGAGGAAAATAAGATGATGAAATGGAGAAGAGTAGAGGACAGACAAAATGAAGAGGAAATGAAGAAATGCTCACTAAGAGCTTCTCTGGCAAACTGCTGCTCACAAAATCCTCATCAAAGCCTGAGAGTGTCCCCTCTCTTGCACAATGAAACAACACAGTTTGTCAGACCCACAGCACTGTGTCTCCCATTGGAATCTTCTCCAGGACAGCTTCTTCCCCAAAAAATCATATTAGCTGCTAAACAAGAGTATTTCTGCCAAGAGGGAAAAATGGAAAGCCCATTTAGATAAGTGTCATGGGTTCCAGTGTAAAATGTAACCAAAACTGTGTAATCTGATGAAACTGAGGTGTGGTGGTGGTGTAATTCTCTGTCAATGGCCAACTGTCAAGAAACTGCTGGGGCAGTTTTCTTATCTCTTCACAACCCAACCTCCCTCCAGGGAGAGATCTTCTGCTAATGGGCCATTGAGTCTCACTGATAGAATTACCTCATCCACTGGGAAATGCTCCAACCAGGGGGAGGAGCCAAGGATTCCTACCTGGATAAAAATCTGGGAGTTGGAACACCAAGGCAGCTTTTCCACTGGATTCTCAGAGGAAGAACAGGCCCATCTATCACCACTGGACCTTCAGAGGAAAACTCCACTTTTCTACAGGAGCAAAACTTCAACAGAGCCACATCTGCCACTGGGACTGCAGCCACCATTGAATGGGACTGCCACCAACACCCTGACCCACAGGGTGTCAGGTTGGATCCTGACTCTGTCAGTGGGTTTTATCTGTTTGTTTGTTTGTCTTACTGCATGTGTTTTTGCTTTATTGTTTATTTTAGTTCCCCTAATAAAGAACTGTTATTCCTATTCCCATATCTTCGCCTGAGAGCCCCTTAATGCCAAAAGTTATAATAATTCGGAGGGAGGGGGTTTACATTCTCCCTTCAAGGTAGGCTCCTTAGCAGACACCTGTTCAAACCACGACAATAAGGCAGGAATGAGAAAGGCAAAAGTGAAACTGTGGAACTAGCAAGGCAGGATAAAGAAAGGCACAACACACCAGTAAAAGGACAAAACTCCAGGACTCTAAAGATAAAAGCAAATCAAATGAGAGAGAGAAGCAGCTTTGGGCCTCGGATGCAAGGCTCTCCTCACCTGACTGGCTGGTGCTAACATTGATGGTGGCAAAGTGGGGTGCTTCTGAACTCAGCTCTGTCACCAGGTTGACGGCCTGAATCTCGAAGGTGTAGTGCACACGGGCCAGGAGGTTGGAGACTTGCACGCGGCTCTCGGTCAGCCCCACCTGGCGTGGCTCGAATTGCACGCTGTCCCCGCAGCGCACGCACGGCCCCGCCGACCCGGCCGGGCACACCTTGCAGATCACATTGAAGAAAACATCCTTGCGGCCACCCAGGTCCTTTGGGAGGCGCCAGGTCAGCAGCACGTTGGAGCCGACGATTTCATAGCTGAGGTCACGAGGAGCGGAGGGAATGCCTAGAAAACGGAACGAAGGATCAAAATCCCACGAAGGAATGGGAGAGAGGTGAGGGAAGGCAGGAGGCAAAGCAAAGGGAAAAGAACAAGTTCCTTCTTCTTCTCATTCTTCCTCCTCTTCAGTTGTTTCTTTGAGCGAGGCTAAGGAAAACATATTCTCTGCTACATCAAGCACGCAAATTAACAAAGGAACAAACTGTATTAGCACATTTTAGACAAACAAAATTACAAAGAAGAGCCTTTGTTTCAAGGGTGTGACTTTTTCATTTCCCTAAAAGAACAGCCATTGTTTAGGGAAGTGCCAATCCCTTGAAATTTTAAACTTTACACAAGCTTAGTAAAAAATTCTCTCTACTGAGACCTGTAATTCTCTCCTTTGGCACCTAATATCTCTGAACTTTCTCAGATTTCAGTGTTGCATCTGTTCCACGAACTGGGCACCAGTTTTGCCTGCAGTTATTCCTGGTGCCAGCCAGCTTCCTCAATGGCATCAGAGATAAACTCTGATAGCTGAAAAACTGCCCATTCCGTGCATCCAACACTTCCCTTGATGGCATAGAGAGAGTGAGGAGAAGGCATGGGGATGAGAATGGGACAAGACACTGCAGCTAAGAAGTGAAAAGTTCAGAAAGGTAGAAGTAGGCAGCAGAATTGCACTGCTAAACCTGGGTACAGACATAAAGCAAGAGAGGAAGGGGAGGGACAGAGAGGCTGAGCTCAGTAAAGGGAGGGGTAAGGGAAATATTATTTACAGAACATTTCCCTCTGAAGGCTGCAATGAAACCCAAGAATTCTCATTCTCACCACCACTCTGTAGTCAGGTGCAGGAGCAAAGGAAATTTTGGGTTATTCCAAAGGTCTTGAGAAGAGGGGAATTGCAACACAACACCCCCACACCCCGCCCCCCCAAATAATTTGGGCAAATTCTCTCATTAACTGCTCTTCCTGCTTACAAACAGTTCATCCAAACACTTACCAGTGCAGGGAGCATCAGAATTGTCTGAAGCAGATCGATAGTACCGGTTCTGACATACACATTCCCGGGAACCTGGCAGTGGAGCGTGGCTGTGGGCAGGGCACAGATGGCAGGGGTCATCTCCCACAGATACTTTAAAGAAACCAGGGGCACAGGCTAAGAGGAGGAAAATAAGAGAGGCAGAAGCAGGAAAATCATTAATTCAGATTTCAGAAACACTGTAATCTTATTTACTTTTAACTTGTGCTGCTACTGCTGGGAGAAGTTATTGCATAGAGCTACTACTTGTGTTGGTTCTTTATGGAGCATATTTTGTTCAAGCTGCAATTTCAAAACAGTTTATTTTATTCTCTGTGTAAGTGCTTAAATTGATTCACAGGCACATGAAAGAAAACCAGTCCTGAGACAGCTTTGGCCACCTCAAATAATTGTCCTCTCATTATTCACTCAAAGAGCTTTTAAATTGGAGAATCCAAGGAGCCCAGCCAAGTGATTTGTCTTGAAATATCAAACAGTTAATATCAAACCTCCTTCCCCCCACCCAACACAGCCACAAAATTGGATTTTTTAATGCTGCCTACAACAGTTTCATTGCTTAAAGTAATATACACTACCACTGCTGATTTTGCATTAAAACTAAGAGCAGACACTAAGACTGGCAGTCCTTTTTTTTTTCCTGTAGGTTTGAAAACTTCCCAGTAATGGATAAAAGCATGTTAATTAGTCAAATTTAATCTGCAAATGCATAGGAACATGTATATGCAAGAAGCTGAAACAAGGATGGAAATCCATCCTACAGGGAAAGAAAATGAAAAAATAATTTATTAACAATATGGGAGTATAGCATATTCTAGGTTTGGCAAAGATGCTTAATAGGAGGTGCTTGGACCTTACTCTTAAATGCTAAGATACAGCTTTTACTACTTTTATGTACGCTTTTCTAAAGCTGTTTTTCTATATAAATAGGTACAGATCTTTTAGATTTTATGGACTAACAAGCTCAGCTGAAAGTTCATTTGCAGCTGACATTTGGTTCATTAACTTCACTATAAAGAGTATTTAGAAGGAATGGGAAACTTTCAGATAGACCCCAAATAAGCATTTGATGTCAAGAGGCACAAGGGACACCTTGTTCAAAGCGGAACAGTTCTAGTGGTTACCGTAAGCAGAATATTACAGAGGATTGAGGACAATAAAAAGTTACCTAAAAAAAAGCAAAGCAAGTAAGAGAAGAATATTGTATAGAGGCATTATATGAAATTAGGATCATATGTGTTCAATCCCCTTTGCAGCTACAGGCACAGTCCAGAAATAACAGCCAGTAACATCTGTGGAGTCCCATCAGGTTTATGCCTCTTGTATTACTTCATCTTCTCTGTCAAAATTCTTCTTGGAAGTAGAGCAACCTCTACATAGACAAAGACAAGACTGGGAAGTCCTGGAACAGATCAGACCATAGAGGGGACTTCAATAACTCTGAATGATAGCTATAAGATAGTGGAATGCTGTTTCTTTCCAGCACCCAAAAAATGACAACCTTCAGCATGTGACGGGCTTTTGGAAAGGAAAGGGGAAGAAGAGACTGTAATTTTTTCATGTGATGGATGATGGCAAGAAAAGTGCAACTGCCTTTGCCCTCAGGCCTTTATCCAGCAGAAAATCAAATTATTCCCATATGGAGAAATACGTACATATGTTTGTATGGACAAAAAGGAGTATGTAAGATTTTATCCACTTTATAAATCATACACCTTTCACTCAATTTTAGGCTCTCTTAACAGCCACAAATGCAGAATATAATATTCACACTTCTTGGCAAAAGCACCTGTACTGAAACTATGAGTAGTATGAACGGGAAGTTCTCATCCAACACACTGCATAGTCATTCAACCAGAATTTCAAGGATCTTTCTTTCTTTCTTTTAAGTTTGGAAATGCTGAACTTACTGTGAATGTCTTTATTTTCTTAAAAATAATTTTATCTCATCTTTTTCTTGCATCAAACTCCTTCTTGCACTTTTGCTGAGGCTTAGAACTAATGACACATTCATTCCACTTGTCAAGGCAGACCCTGTAGAGTGGTTCTTTTCTTTCACTCAGTATTACAGCCTGATATCAAGTAGGACAATGACCTTGCTGTTAGTCCCAATAATGAAAATGAACAGGCAATGGTAATGTCTGCCATGTATGTGATGCTAAAGGGAAATCTGTAGAGGGACAGACTTTACCCCTGAAGTACAAAATCATATTTACCCTACAAGGACAGTGCAAAAAGATTTCAGGTAAATTCTCCTTTAGCCCAATTGTAAATCATATGGAAAGCTAGCAAAGCTGTGAATGAAGAATTTGTTTGGTATTTAGTAAATAAAATTACTTTTAAAATAAACATGTTGCATTAAAATAAACGAATATTTATTTTTACACAGTTCTTTGAAGTCTACTGGCAACTTGCTGTTGAGCCTGGGGATGCAGGGATGAGGTCTGCAGAGACGGCACACTGTTGATGAATTAACCAAAGGTAGTAAGTACAAGTGCAGTGCCGTAGGATTTATGCAATGTAACAAAATGGTGCAGCACTCCTGAGTAAAGAAAGGCAGTCTGTGTAAGTAAGAGCACCTCTATTGCTTAAAATGCAAGATTTCATCCATGTTATGGACAGTCACTCCAAGTCACCATAAACATTCAGAAGCTGCTTGTAAAAACCAACCAACTAACACAGAGAGCAAGAACACAAGCCTCTGGACAGGGACATGGTGTCAGCTAATGCCTAACAATGTTACCTGCTCCTACCACTGATGCACTACGCTGGACACCTCTTTGATACAAGTATGTGTAACAATCACCAGTGATTAAGTACTTACACTTGTTCTTAGCTGCCTCACAAACTTTAATTTCACTCTCCATGCACTGTGCTTGGTGTTTTATGTCTGAACCATATGCAAAGGTAGGCTATTGTTGTCTCCCCAAGCACTGCCCAGTGCCCAGTGCCTTCTGTCTTGTCAGACTGATGCCTTCCTACTTAAGAGATCTCTTACTCACTGAGGCAGCATCTGTTTTTGAATGCTATCCCAGAGCTGTAAGAGTCACTCAATGAAGAACTGTTTATTTAGGCTCAAGGGTAATGACAGCATGAGAACAGGTGACTTTACAGTAAACTACAAGTTTTAACAAGAATAATATTTCTACCAACTAAAGCAGCAGGCTTCTGAGAAAAACTTCAAATATGAGCAGCAGACAATAAAAAAAAAAAAAAAAAAAAAAAAAAAAAAAAAAAAAAAAAAAAAAAAGCACAGCCTAACCACACATTTAAGAAGGAACCTGGCCTGTTTGTGAAGCAATTTTGATACAGTTACCATTTACAATAAAGTAGAAGAATTAATGTAAACATATCTCTTCCTTCCAACATTCCCAAGTCAAATATTGCCTTGTCCTTTATTTAACTTAAGCAGAGTGAAGCAGCCACATAGGCTCATCAAGAAGGACTCCACTAGAGCTGAGTAAACTGAAGAAATTAAACTTCACTGCAGCTGTTCCACCAATGAAACAAATTTCAGGAACATGCTCACATGTCCTATGTGCTAGACCAGAGCAGACTTGGCTTGGCTACACCAGCATGTCTCAGATAGCTTTTGATGTCTACCTGTGAAAAACTGGATGGAGCCCAGAGCTCACAGCTGGAATTAGCCTCCCCTTCAGAGGCACTGATCTTCAAGGGGGACTACAGCCACCCTACTATACTGGAGGAGGAACACAGCAGGGCATAAGCATTCCAGGAAGTTCCTGGGAAGGATCGGGAACTATTTCCTGACGCAAGCAATAGAGGAGGCAACGAGAGGAGGTGCACCCTGGACCTGATGCTCACAAACAAGGAAGGGCTCACTGGTGATGTGAAGGCTGAAGGCAGTCTTGGTTACAGTGACCATGACATGGAGGAGTTCAAGATCCAGAGTGCAGTGACCAGAGCAAAAAACAAGTTGAGAACACTGAACTCTGGGAGAGCAGATGTGACCACTTGGGTGTCTGGAGGAGTCCCATGGGATAATGCCCTGGAGGGAAGAGTGACTCAAAAAAGCTAGTTCATGTGCAAGGATTACCTCTTCCAGGTGCAAAAGCAGTCCATCCCAACTAGCATGAATTCAGGAAAAAAATGCCAACAGGCCTGCATGTTTGAACAGGGCTCCTAGCACAAAAAGGAAGTACATGGAGGCAGAAGCATGGACAGGTAGCCTGAGAGGAATATAGAGGCATTGTCCAAACACGTAGACACATGGCTAGGAAAGCCAGAGCTTACCTGGAATCACATCTGGCACAGGATGTCAAAAGTGAGAAGGGTTTCTCTAAGAACAGAAGTGGCTCAAGACTAGAGAAGGTCACTAGTCACTAGAGTGTGACTAGTCTAGGTCACTAGTCTAGTCACTAGTCTAGAGTGTGACTAGACACAGGACAAGCTCTTCCCATCAGTCTTTACCAGCAAATCTTGCCTTTAGAAACTCTAGTTGCAGGAGACCTTGGGGAATTCTGCAGCAAGGAAGATAATTTTTGCTTTCTACTCAGTTTTGGTGAGGGTACACTTGGAGTTGTGTGTGGAGTTCCTGGCTCCCCAGTACACCAGAGACAGTAACATATTGGAGAGAATCCAGCAGAGGGCTATAGAGATGGCGAAGGGGATGGAGCATCTCCCTCAGGAGAAGAGGGTGATAGAAATGGGACTGTTCAGCCTGGAGTGGAGAAGGCTTCCAGCAATCTCATGAATAAGCACAAACAGTTGAAGGGAGGAAGTGAAGAGGACAGAGCCAGGCTCTTCTCAGTGTTTCTCAGTGACAGGCCCAGAGGTGAATAGCTCAAACTGAAACACAGGAGGTTCCCTCTGATCTCAAGGAAGTAATTTTTTAAGGGTAACCAAGCACAGAAGCAGGTTACCTAGAGGGGTTGTAGACTCTCCTTCCTTAGAGAAATTCAAAAATAGTCTGGACCTAGTGCTGGGCAACTTGCTAGAGATGAGTCTACTTGTGCAGGGAGGGGGTTAAAATGTACTCCAGGGATCTCTTCCAAGTTCAGCCACTCCATGTTTTCCCTAAAACATAAGCCAATTAAAATGTGTGGATAGAACCCCGTGGTCTTGGTTGCCTCACTGCCAGATCATTCATCACATCATAATTGTAGGTGGGTGGACAAGGCACAACGAATGGAAAGTTCCTGACACTAGACTACATCTCATTTCAGATGTTTGGAAGAGAAATGAAAATAGGATTATCAGGTTCCCTCTGAGGGAGTGGCCTGAGAAAAGACTTTAAGCAAGACAGAAAAGTGCAAAGAAAAGCAATAAGGAAGAGATTCACCTGCCTGGTTCCACTCACATTACAGAAATTGCACCTGAAGAACTGCAATGGAGTGGAATACTGAGCAACTTAGGAGGGAAGATCTCTCCACAGTGATTATTTTTTATTGTCTAGTGAAAAAAAAAATAATTACTACATAAACCTATAATCTCACATTGTTATTTCCAGGAGGGATGGCAGATATGGAGAAACAATCATGCTTTGAAACTCTCATTCTGCCCCTGGGTACTTCTATTTCCATAAGAAAAACAGCAAAATGAAATCATGTAGCATACTGCAAGCAAAGCAGATTTACAGTGATTAATCATGATTCACATCTCTCACCTTGTTAATAAAATATAGTTGGAAAAAGAATATCATGGCCTAAATTTTGTTGTTGCTTGCATTTAACATTTGTAATTTTGGCCAAAACGGCTGGACTGGATAAAGTAGACACCAACTGACCTCCAGCTACAAAACACTAAAGCATGGCCTCCAAAGGCCGGCACTGCAGCTATCACAAACTTTCTGCTTCCACCTGAACCCTGCCTCTGCATCCAGTCAGAGCGCTGCTCACATTCACAAGCACCTTTACCCCTTTCCAAAACTGCCTAAGATAGGCTGGCCACATCACTCAGGACTTTAGCCCACAGATAGCAATAATAATTGTTCCCAGGACATGGAGCTTTTCCTGGCATTGCCTCAGTCCAGTCACTATATATAGTATACTGAAGGTCAAGTCAGGAGGAAAGAGAAAAAAATTCCCTGGCAATCTAAATAGGCAAAAGCCACTTCCTTTTATTCAAGCAGTTACAGTGAGCCTAGGGCTGTCTTTGCACACACAGACCGAATCCATCTCTCATTTGTTTCCGAATGATCTTACCTTTCATCCCTTCCTACTGCAGATCATGGCATCAGGTCCACTTGCTGTGGTCCTACAGCCTCTGCAGATGACTGTGCTCACTGGAGACAGTCATAACAAACACTCAGACTGAAGGAGGCCCACTGTCCCTAGGACTAGTATGTTTTACTTTAGTGAACACTACTACTTCAGGACCACCCCAGAGAAAGCCTGAACAAGAGCGGCTTCTCCTGAAACACCTCCACTGTGTTCCTGCAGAACAACTTCACACGAAACACAAACACCAGCTAAACCACAGGCCTTGTCATTGGTGACAGTACAACTCACCATCCCCCAGCACCAGGACTTTCCAAGAAAACACAGATCTAGCTCTGATTGATTCACAATATCCAATGCAAGGACAGAGGGTTGCAGAGCTAGCACCTCAGGGGGCAGAGCAAGCTGCCACTTCCCATCAAGTCAAGCCTACGATGAGAGGAGAAGGCAGAGTTTGGAGTGCGCAAGCGCTTTTCCCTCAGCTTGTCTCAGTCATTTTTCATATCCTGGCAAAGTGTCAGAATGCCACAACAGTTCAGCTGGGCACAGCTCATCTCCAGACACTGACCCAGTTTTCCTCAGCTCCCCCTACAACACTCGCCCCTGTGTTGCCTGTGTTTGCCTGACTGCTCACTGGAGACAAGTTCCACCCGGGAGGCCAGAGGAGCAGCTTCTGACAGACTTCTAACAAATAGCGAAACCAGCAGAGAAAAGTGCTGGAATCATGGAGTGGCAGTGAGGAAAGGAGTAAAGAAAATGAAAATGAAGAAAGGACAGACCAAGAATCAAAGAGGCAGAGAAAGAGGCGTTAACAAGCTCCCTCGGACACTAAGGGCAGAGAGGAGAGCTAAACAAAATGCAAGAGAAGGACCAAGAAAGGCAGCTGGGAACTCCAACAGAACTCTAGCTACATCCAGCAGTGACTTTAGGGAATGTGATACAGGTGACACTGACTTTTTGTACACAGATATGACCTGGAACTGAACTGGGACACAGGAAGACATTTAGAAGAGCACAAAATTTCTCTCTTCTTGACTGAGACAAGTGATCTGTTTCTTATACAGGAGTTCTTCTCCAAGGTGTACTGTGGGGCAGCAAGAATAAGATGTGAGAGCAGTGAAAATGAAAAGGTGGCACTGGAGACAAACTGGGAAGGATGAATGGACACAGATGATTTTGAGGCCTTGGGAAAACTGGATATGCAGAGCTACAGAGGGCCTCAAATGAGAATGACTCGAGGTAAAGGGATGGAGTTTGGCACTAAGAGGGGAGGATGATGAAAAGGAGTTAGCAACTGATAATATTGTAGAAATATGTAGGCATTTAGACATTCCATTTCTCGAAATGCTAGAAAGCATAATTAGCATGCAGAAAACACACCAGAAAATAAAAACTGGAGTGTCTTTTAGATAAAGCTCTTCTTCCCCCCTCACCCCCCCAACCCCCAAAAAATATATCTATGGCTATCTTATGGTGGTAGCAAATTCCTGCTGGGCCAGGCTATTCCACAGTAACTGCTACTGTGCATTCTGCATCTTGTTCTGAGTAAGGTGGGATCAGCCAGAGACAGATGAAAGGCACAGTGATGCAATAGGGCCCTGGGTTGATCCAGAGTTTCACAGTTACTACAACTGTTTGGGTGGGGAAGAGAGAGTGGAAACTGAAAGAAACATAAGGAGAGAAATGTGCATCTTTTGAGTCTTAAAGAAGAGCATCAAATCAACTGAGATAAAATAAATTAAGTGACTAAGAACTCTTTCCTGCTTAACTGTTGATAGGAGATCAGTTGAGTAAGGGATTTTTTAGGTAGAAGAGGTGGAGCTGAAGCAATTACTGGCTAATTATATGTGGGAGAACTGCCAGGGAATGGGTTATGTGAGGAAAAAAAAAGGCAAAAACACAAGAGGAAAGATTTGGGCAGGGTAGGACAGAAAATGAGTAGACAGCAAGCACTTGATACAGGAAAAGAAGCAAACCACTTGAAAAGCACTGAAATGTATGTGCAAGTAACAGAAGAAGGCTGAAGAAGCTGATGAAAGGAGCGATAGGGAAAAAAAATTGAAAAAGACAATCTAGATGAAGGTACCAAACATTATTGTCAACTGTGAGTTTACCTTGAAACTAAAGCTTTTACCCAGCAGAGGCTAAGACACTGGTTTTGTTCATTTTGAAGCAGAGCATTTTGTGGGGAGGGAGCTTATGGCTGTCATCAGCCACCTAATGGGAGGATATGAAGAAGGTGTAGGAACAAGGTGTCAGAACATGAGATAACAGACACAAGTTGTAATAACTTCTTACTACATCTGACTAAAATCTTCTACATAGGAAAAAGTAGTTTCACCAGGGGTGTTGTCAAATATTGGAACAGTTGCCCAGGGACATGGTGTAATCTTCATCTTCAGTAATAACTAAAACTAGACTAGAACAGGCCTTGAGTGACCTAACCCAGTTAGGTCCTGCTTTGAGCATGGGGTTGGAGCAGATGACTTTCACAAGTCGCTGCAATGTAAATTATCCTGGTTTTAAAGGAAGCATCCTTTAAGTGACTAAAATTTAAGAGCCTATTGTGCTCTTTTTTTCCTTTGCTACTAGTATGTGCATATTTTTAGCAGACTATTGAATCTTTAATATAAATCTTAACATTCTCTTAGCCTCACACACTAAAAAAGGTTTATCCAAGCTGGTGAGAAAGGACATTTTTTAATAACACAAAAATAATCATGCAATATTCTTCCCAAATGAGACCTCCAACAGCAACATGCACAGTAGGCTGCTCCTGTAGTTATCAGTAATACATATGTATTCCTCTGCAATCAGAAGGGACTGCATACAGCCAAAGGACATGGATAATTTTATGGAAGCCTTCCAGCTACTACAGTTGACAGGCAGACCTTTTGCTTGCTAAATACTCTTACAAACAAACATCCAGATGAAGAAGTGAGGAGAAGCAGTCATGTGAATGGCTAACCTTGGTAAACACCCAAATACCCACCCAGCCACCCTCTTATTTTACCTCCTCAGCAAGACATAGGGAGAAAACTGGATGAGAAAGCTTGTGGGCAGAGGTAAAGAAGTTATAAAGACAGGGAGCTTGTTTACCAATTACTATCACAGGCAAAACAGACTTGGCTTGGGGAAATTTAATTTATTACTGATTAACATAGATTTGGGTAATGAAAAAACAAAAACAAACATTAAGCCAACACCTTTCCTCCTCCCTCTTCCAAGTTCAGCTTAACGCTTTTCACTCCAAACTTGTTCTCTCCTTCTCTTTCTGGCTGGTCTTTTCTGCCTCTGGTTGAGTATGTTTGTACAGAGGTGCCACACATGCAGCTAATCAGCTCAGCTCTGTCCACAGCTCTGTCCTTCTTTATTTGGAAGTCAGCTTAGCACTTTATCAGGCAGTCATTCCCCTTCTCCTTTTTTGTCTACATTGTCATTCCATTTCATTTGGAATACTTTTTAAAATGTCACAGCCATAAATTGTAAATACTATTTTCAAAAACACCTGGTAATTTAAATCCTATATGGTTTTGCAAGGCAAGGAACCCTGTGTGTATGCATTTACAGAAACAAAAGGAACTAAGGTCCCAACCTTCTTTTTTCCTCTGTAAACTGACATTCTCTTTTCTGACTGTTCATCATGACAAGTCTACTCAGATAAAGTCAAAAGTGAATCTCACGCAGATTGCACACCAAATCACCCAAAGGGTTTGCTACAGGTTGCTGTTTCACTCTTCTATTTAGCTGGAGAAATCTGCCATATAGTAACATAGAGCAGGCAGTCTTATAAAAGTAAGGAAAGAAAACGCCTTAAATCATGATAGGGGGCAGGGGGAAAAGAAGGGCTTTCTATCTATCTGCCCAGAATGGCTCTTAGCAGATTTGTTGTTCTAAATAAAGAGATAACAGCTGGTCCAGGAAGGACTCCACAGGCTTGCATATGGTGAGGGGGAAGGCAGTGCCTACACACTCTTCTACTGAAGTGTAAGAAGGAAATTTGCTTCTCCTTCTTATCCTTGGTTGATTCTTCAATCTAAGAACACCTCTCTGCATTATCATCAGCAGAAATCTGCCCTTGAGCTACTGCTGCTGTTCTGTGTTTCATGTAGAACACTGAGGCAGCTCTGTATCATGGTGTACATCCGTTCTTAGGAAGGGAGGACACGTACAGAGGAGAAGGGCTGGAGAGGACTCCACACTGAGAGACACCAAGCAAGGGGACACAAGCTGAAGGTGGCTTCATTCAGACAGGACAGCAAGACGTTGTTAGCAGAAGAGATCAGGAAGGATGATCAAGCCAGAGGAGTGTACAAGAAACATGAGGAGAAAAGAAAACCCTTTAACATTGTGACTCATATTTGGTTGTCATTGGCTGCTCTAAGCTGCTCATGGAATCTAGGGAAGTAAATTAAAGGAACTGATTTTTGCAGCTTGATAGACTGTCATTATTTCAGTTATTCCTTCTAATAGTAACCATTTTCATCTATCTCCAGCTCCTGTGACAATGAGGCTGCAAGGAAGTGTCAGCTTTCACTGAATACTACAAAAAATGGAAGACAGATTTTTAAAAAAAATCCTTATTTTTATTTGGCCATTTTTTTTTTTTTTTCGGTCTGCTTAAGACTACTATCTGAAACTAAATTATTGACTGGCAGTTTATTTAGACTGTCAACCAGTCATGTTACTGATGCAGACAACAAATGCCCTACAGAGCTGCTCTACGTCACAGCTTACTGTCTCTGGAGCAGCACTAAATAAATGTAGTTACATTCTTCTCAGAATGAGCAGGATAAAAAGGCACACATGTTTTAATTATTCTCAAAGTTTAAACAAATGAAAAGCACTTACCAATTTTAATTGCTTTTTACGTCTCCAGCACAATGACCTGTATTTTAAGAAAGCTATTTTGCATGACCCAAATCACATCATGAAGCAGGAATTTAAGGTAACATATTGACAACCATTCATTGCATTTGCACTTGGTGTAAACCAGATTATTTGTGTGTTCCATGTCCGAGTTGAACTTGTTTGAATAAATCCAACATTTAAATATTTTCTGCAGCCAATACTGAGTTCCACAATACATTTATTTTTTAGTCTGCTAAGTGTAGTGCAGCGACATTTTACACTGCTGAGAGATTGTGTATTAAATCAAAGGATGCACCAGAAGAACATCATACACAAATTATATAACCAAAATAAACAGAATGCTCTAATGGACTGTCCTAAGCTTGAGATAGGAACACCATCATGACATTAGATGGGATGTTCAGGCTTGGCCAGATTTTAGCCCAATACCACTTCTGGGTGATACGTCATGTACTCTACCTCCTCCTACAAACATTTCACAGAAATACCAGTGGCCCTGGGGCAGAGAGTACATTACTAGTTAATGACAATACCATTATGACTGCTTTTTCTAGTCAGAACAGGTTCACAGAGCTACATTTTCTCTGTCCCATGACCAGGCTGCTGCCATTTCACCTTTTTTTATTTTACTACTATACACTAGCAAAAGGACCAGAAATAACTAGGACAGAGAGTGTATTAGCTCTGGGCTCAGCTTTCCTCCATGTGGCATCTTTCCTCTAATTGCCTCTTGGTAAAGAAGTGGAATTAAGGTGGATCTGGCTAGTGACAGCTCCTGCTAGTTCTGTGTAAGTACCCTGAGAGGCTGTGTCTGGTGGCAGCTGTAACTAAGGACTGAGTGGAGTTTCCAGCTATGTTCTTAGCAAACAAGCAGTGGTTTTGGCCAGGACAAGGACAATTATTTTGCATTAGATGGGAGTGGGCATGGCTGTGGGGACGTAACCAGGACCAGATGTTACTCTACACCACCTTTTATCATTGACTGGGGTGGGGGGAAGGCACTCACACTCCAAGGAAAAGGGATTCCTTTCTGTTGGGAGAAAACGCATCGGAAAGAGCCAATTGGATTGGTATTCACTTATTGTCACTTCCCATGTAACTCATCTGTTACATATACCTTCTGTTGTTAATATTGTTGCTATTACTGTTCATTTTATTATCTCATTATTGTTTCCAGTAAATTGTTCTTATCTTAACTGATGATCTTTGCCTTTTGTGCTTCCAGCTGGAGGGGGAGCGAGTGGCAGCATGGTTTTAGTGGCAATTCCAAACTAGAGAATGCCATTCCTAAACCATGACAAGTGGTGTCTCTAACTCCAGTCTGAGGAGCTAAATGTGTGAGAAGAGGCTGCTACATGGAGAACTCTGTGACAAATTATTTACTCTCCCAGCTCTGTGAAATTCTGGCAACAGCCAAATATTGCTGACACAGAGAACCAATGAAAGAGTGGCTACCTAAGGCGGAGGGGAAAAAAGTTCTCTCACCTTGGCAGGCTCGTTCATCATCCACAGGCTGGTAGCCAGCCTTGCAGGTACAGCGTCCAATGGCCACCATCCACTCCCCTTCTCCATTGCAGTGCAGCCGAACACTCGAGGACCCCGTCGTGCTCGTCTCTTCAGCATTGGGTACACACGTCCCCGGGGACTCCACCAGTGAGGTCCTCTCCCCACCAGCAAACGTTTCAGGAAAGGAGGCAAATCCTTTCACCACAGCTGGGCACTTGTAGAAAAAGACTTGGACTGCCACCAAGGACATGCAGGCTCCTGAATCCTGGAAGGCCAGGTAGAAGCCATGCTTGGTGAGTGGCCCAAAGCTACGTACTTTGACATTCATCTTGACCACCTTCCCAGTGCTGTCCACCTGGGAAAAGCTTTCATCAGCTGCAATAGTATCCACTTTGGTCCAGGGGCCCTCACGCCACTCTGGCATGTCCTGAGAGGCTATGTCAGCCTCTGACTGGTGGTAGTAGAGCGTGAAAGTCTCCTTGCAGGAAGAGGCCACGGTGCGCATGCTGGCACAGTCCCTCACCGAGAATCGGAGGCGGACATGGACTCGGTGGGCTCCGCGCCGCTCTATGAAGTGGGTGCGCAGCCAGTTGTTCTGACCTGGTTCAGCCACGTTGCACACCTGAAAGGTTCGG
Organism: Certhia americana; assembly: GCA_018697195.1. Classification (NCBI taxonomy): domain Eukaryota; kingdom Metazoa; phylum Chordata; class Aves; order Passeriformes; family Certhiidae; genus Certhia; species Certhia americana. Next base: position 110,965 of record JAGMWU010000097.1, on the reverse strand, counting down.
ATCAGGCGCTTCTTGTCATCCAGGACACTTACCTCGTCCCACTACAACGGATACAGAGGAGGAAAAAAAAAAAAAAATGGATTCAGTATGCAACTGCACCAAAAAATAAAGGACAGGTCTTTGTCTTCCCCCTCTCCTTGCCATGTCTATGACAAGATATGAACTTGTTGATGCCATGTGCAGCAGAGCATTCTACACAGAGTATGACCCTGTAAAGAAGAGCAGTCAAGGCTCTGAAGTAAGAACTGTTGTGACAGAAAACATAAATCATGCAAACGTGGTCACACGACATTCAGAATCTTAAAACGCGAGAGTCACACTTTCTTCCTTCTTATTTTCCCATCTCTTATCTCCAGAGACAAAACAAAGGACACAAACAAATGAGACAGAGCAACAAGACACTGCTCTCTGGATACACATTAAAGCAGAAGCCCTTTCTACCCAGTTTTACCACAGTGGGAGCTGTGTTCTGACATCTCCTATGCACATAAACCACTTAGCACGGCCACTACAGGGCCAGGTCCAGATCTGGTTTGTGCCTGAACGAAGGCACAAGGAGGGATAACGAGGGGTGGAAGCAGGTTCCTGTACAAAGCTGTAAGACAAAACCCTCCTTACCCTCACAACAAGCTTTACAGAATAGGTACAAGGCCCAGGGTGTGACAGAGGATGTGCACAGTGAGATAGAAGGAACCTGCTCAAGCATTCTCATGAAGGTCTGACCAACCAATTCCTCACAATAAGATCTGCATTAAGACCACTTGCCAAGAAGAAACAACAGCAAGTTATGGTCATCTGTGACTTTCTCAGTGTGGAACAGAAGCACCCATTTGCAGACCAGAACATCTTTGTTGGGCAGGTTTGTAGCCTCCCTGGGCCCCAGTTTAGTGATGCCACTAGATGATGGAAGAGCTTAGTACAGCCTTCAGACTACTATCCACACCTGCTTTCTCACATGCGTACAAATAACGTCCCAACAAAAAGTGCAAAATTGATCAAGAGAGTTTTCAGGGCTGGGAAGGATGTTAAAAAATTCATGAGCACGGGTAGTATTTTTCTCAATATTTTCAGTAGCAGTAAGGCACTTTGAAAGAAACAAATGATGCCAAGACATCAATACTGGCTTCAGGACTGGTGCCTCTGCCAAAATGCTTGGACTTGTAACAACTAAAGAATCTCTGAGACATAGGGTGTGCTGGGACATGACAGGATCCACTGTTCTGATGGAGGGACTGAGTGAGAGATTATATCTTTAATTGATGGAGGAAGGGCATATCACCAGGAGAGCTGAGGGTAAACAAAGGGTTGGCATGGCATAGACTTAGGAAGGTAGTGCTAGCCGGGATCATGTATGCAGCTTCTGGGAGCATGGAGAGCTCAGGAGCACAACTGAAATGTTTGTACACCATGGGAGCATTGGGCAATCATTCATGGCACAAAACTTGACAATAACAATTGCCAGATCCTGCACCTGGGATGGAGTAACTGCAGGCACAAGTACAGACTGAGACAGGAGTGTCTGGAGAGTGCCCTGCAGGGAGGGCTCTGTGGGTGCTGGTGGGCAGCAGCTCAGTGAGAGTCAGCAGGGTGTGCCTGGGCAGCCCAGAGGGCAGAAACTGTGTCCTGGGGGCATCAAACACACACGGCAGCACAGCCGGGCAGAGGAGGAGCATCCGCTGTGCTCAGCGCTGCTGCGGCCTCACTCCGAGTGCTGGCAGCAGTTCTGGGCACCACCTCTTCAGAGGAGTGGGAAGGTCTTTGAATGTGTGCAGAGGCGGGAAACAATGTCCTGGGAGTAGTGGCTGAGGGCTCTGGGTTTGTCCAGTCTCGAGAAAAGAGAGGCTGAGGGGTGACCCACTTGCTCTCTGCAGCTCCCTGAGGAGGGGAAGGGGAGAGGGAGGTGCTGATCCCTTCTCCCGCAGATCCATGATAGGATGCATGGGAATAGTTCAAATCTGCCTCAGGGGAAGCTCAAAATTGACATCAGGACACATTTCTTTACCTAGAGAGTGGACAGACATTGGAACAGGCATCCTAGAGAGGCGGTGAATACCCCAAGCCTGTCAGTGTGTAAGAGATGCTTGGCAGTACCCTTTATAACATGCTTCACCTTTTGATCAGTCCTTCAGTGGTTAGGCAGCTGGGCTAGGTGATTGTTGTAGGTACCTTCCTACAACTGAAATATTCTATTCTATTCTATTCTATTCTATTCTATTCTATTCTATTCTATTCTATTCTATTCTATTCTATTCTATTCTATTCTATTCTATATCTGTACAGGGGGGGTGGTTGGAGAACTCTTTAGTATCTCTGGAGCAGAGTGGAAGGAAGAGGGTAAGGAGGTGGCAATAGCATCCCACTCAGCATCCTTCTCTCTTAACAACCTGGCTTTGCACTGTGTTCAAATCATTCATATGTACAGAATCTATGGACAAAGTCCCACTGCATCCATTTTCCCGTTCTTCATCAGATGCATGCGCATCTTCCCAGCAGAGGTACAGTCAAGAAGAGGACAAGGAAAATGCTTACCCCATCAGAAGGGTGTGCAGTCCAGCCAATCTCTGAGGTCTCTCGAGTTGTATCCAGTAGTATTTCTGTTTGTATTTAAAAAAATTAAATAAAATAAATATTTTGTGCTATTCCAAGTCAGACTAAAATCTTATCTGTTCCTCACAAGGTTGTCTTGTAGCGGGCTTCCATACACTAAAAATAAACATTCATGTTTTGAGATTAAATATGAGAGGTTATGTCCATACTAATAAATTAAAAAAGGCCAAGACAAGGTCAGAGGCACTGGACACATAATCATGCTAACTCATGATTCTCAAGTTGCTTGGCAATATTCTCACCAGACGTTCCCAGGCAAAGTATAAGCACACTGACAGCATGCAGTAGAGTTATCATAATGAGTATTTCAGATGAGACCACTCTCCCATTGGAAAGTAAAAGCTGGGACACAAGATGAGCTACATGAATGCATGCCAGACTCCTCAGAACTACAGCTGCCTATTTTATTTGAACATGTAAGTGTAGACATGAGGCCAAGACATGCTTGTACCCAGTTCTGGAATCAAATTTCTTTGCGAGTTTAAGACTATGACCCAACTGATCCTGTAGTGGATTCACTTTGTTCTGGAGCTGGGCATTACATTGCAAGCCTGTGCAGGAATCCCAGTATTAAATAATCTCTTGCATTACACTGCTCAAGAGCAGGGTACATGCAGAACTTCACAGGTCTAGTTCATTCCCACAGCTAGTCTGCATTTCCATTGTTACTGAATCCACCACTGGAGACAGATGCTAGCCTTGACTGCTCTTGGACACCTTATTCTCTGCTTGTGTACAAAGAAACACAGAAGAGATTTTGACAGTATAAACTATCAACATGGTATTCTCCAAAAGAGAATGTCAGAGACTGAGACCACCACGGTATGGAAGCATGTGCTCTTCACCCTGTCCCTTTAGGACACAGAATAAGAAAATGACTCAGTTGAACAGGTATTTACATGTGTTGATATATACTGTATAAATCAACTGGCTTTTCTTAAATTCTGGGGAACTTTATCTGCTTATTTTGATTTTCATATTTCTATCTTTTTACTTTAAAAAAAGTCCTCAAAAACAGACTAAAAAAAAAAAAAAACAAACCACCCAAACCTAACAGCAATAGCCAGCTTACTTACAAAAAGTAATTCATGATCCATTATTAAACCCTGCAGAGATTTAATAATATGATTGTTCCATGTTTTATGCAGGAGAGAGATCATGAATTGTTTTTATTTCCAGTTTATGGATTGAATGTTTCACTATCCTTACCAATACACCTGGGGATTCACTCCACATTAATCATTGGAAAGGAAAGACCAGGCTCATCCTAAAGCAGACATGATCAAGTGAGCAAGTTTATACACACCACAGCCTTTAACACTGTTCGTGAACCCTATACATTATATTCCTACAGGATATTTTATACTTTTTAGACCTCCCTGAGGATGCAGCTCCTTGATTCAAAAGCAGTGCAAAATACCTGGGCTGGCTTGCCAAAACCGTGAAGAACTACTCGTCACAGCTAAAGTACAACCCTACCAAAATTATGTAACAGACCTCAGGATATGCTGAGCTGCTCAGTTCAGGATAAGTTCAGCTCAGATAGCCCCTCTGAGCAGCAGAACACCTGCAAAAGACCTATGCCCCCCTGAGGCACAGTCTTTGCTAGGCTGTCCTGGCAGCAGAGGAACTTGGCATTCTCCCATGCCCATTACCTTCTCAATTGCACAGTCTGGCACAGGGATTGCACTGTGTCATGTCATTACTTTGCCACTGAGACACCAGACATGGCCTTGATATGCTGAAATAATATACAAGGCCATTTTTCAATACAGAAAGAACTTTTTTTTCTAATCAGATCTGAGTCTCCTGTTTACCAAAGTATAATGCTTCTATCTCATGGAAACTCTAGAAGAAAGTAAAATAGAGAAGAGGTAATCAGGATATGGAAAGCCATACAGAAAGTGAGAAGGGAATGGAGAAGAAAGAGAATACTTGCTCAGTAGCCTGTGTCAAGCATATTCCCCAGACAACTTCTCACCAGTGAGCAAGGTAATATTTACCAAGCACATGAGTATTTTACAAGGAAACAGAAATAGGCAGCCTGAAGCAGACAGAACTGTCCCTTTCACAGTGAATACTTTTAAGTCAGAAACCACTAGAAAAATAAGAAAAGTACACAAGAATTTTGTGTGCATAAATTCTCATTTCACAACCTACAGCCAGAAGTCCCTCACTGTTTTTCTTCTTCCTCTCCTACTGGCTGTATGCCTTGAATCACATCCCCAGTCACACTAGCTGCATGCACACTCATAAATCTAACAAGCTGTTAAACTGCTCCCTAGCTCTGAGGACAACAAGCACACTATGGTTCATGTTCCCATGGCTAAAACCTCCAACCCCACACAAGTGCAAGGCTGCATCCAAACCACATCCCAGAAATGGTCCTCAGTCTATCCTAATCTCTGCCCACCTATGTGTAGGCACTTTTTGTGATAAGACCATTTGGCATGAGCCAAACAAACCCATGGCTGTGTTCATAATTTAACAGTATGAATGACTACATGTGTACATGTATAAGCTTTCAATCTGACACTTTATTAGCACTGATGACTGATGTAGCATTCCACATCCTCACTGTGCTGGGCCAGACCAGTGTTCTGCTGCTCTTCAATGCAGATAGAAATGATCTGATCAGTTAATTTACTACCCTGGAAGAAAGTGCCTTACACTCCTTCAATATTGCTCAAAATTGAGTCTTGCAAAATAAGGTTAGACCCAGGCTCAGTCCAGCCCATGATGCTGCTAAGAAGCAACACTGATTGAGGTACCTCAGGGATTGGAGCAATATTCCACTCTGCATGAGAAATGAGGAATAGGCAAGATATCTGAGCAATCTAGAGGCTTTCAAACATGTGAAATTATGACAATTCTACAATTTTACTTTCACTCCTTGTTTAATCTCAGTTTTGAAGACTAATATTCCAATTTCATATTACAAGTGTTATTTTAGTTCAAGGGCGATAAAAATAACCGATGAGAGATTCTCCTGTATTTCTCTTCCCTAAACTAAAGAGAAAAAAAAATCATTTTTTATAGAGGAGTCAAATGGGCTCATTACACTCTGCAAAATCCAAACTCTCATTTGAGTATCCTCAGTTCTTGCAGGCCAGAAAGGGTGAAATAAATATCCCGAATACTTCAGCTACTACTGCTCTGTATTTACATCACAAACCAATCTCTTGGGCTACATTATGCTATAATGTCAACATCCAGGAAAATTGTGCAGAGGCTGGAAGCTGCTATTACAGATCTGGCTGTTCAGAACAGGCATGTTAATGATTTTCAGATTTTGGTCTGCCTGTACTTTCAAGCAAGACTATTAAGCGCTTCTGCAACAGACAAAATGATCCCCTGATGCAAGAGGATGACAATTTACCCAAGGATGATTGACCCTTAGACAACCTTCATGGAGGCAGAGATGGCCTAACAGCTTTCTGGATTAAAGAGCATTTGCCCTCAGTGTCATAACAGTGCAGTAGTGCAAGAGAGAATTATACAACCAAAGCCTTGCAAACTACAGCCACGGACAAGAGAGTCCATCCTGGGAAATGAGTAAAAGAATCCCTTCACCTGTGTGAGGAGAATCTGGTACTAAATCTGTAGAATCACAGAATGAAACAAGCTGGAAGGGAGGTACAGAGGTCATCTTGATCTACACCCTGCTCAAGGCCAGGCTAAATTACAGTAGGTTGCTCCAAACCTTGTCTAGTTGAATCTGAATATATCCAAATGTACACTGGTAGAAGGCAAAGGGCACTATGGTAAAAGAGAACATTAAGAGAGTTTGCTTTTCTATGGAGCTGAATGCCCCAAGCAGCAAAACTTGCTTGCTTAACAGACTTGAAAAGAACTGAAACATTTCTGAGCTTATTCTGCCTTCTATGATCATGCCTTGAACAAGTAGGAAGAGTGTGAATGCTCTCTAAGAAGGCTGGGAAGAGAAAGCATTCCCAGGGCTTGTGCAAAAAGGAGTTAGGAGTTGTCAAATCCAGTAACCTCACACAAGGCAGGCTGCTGCAGCTCCATGGCCCCAGGTCCAACCAATAGCAGGGTTAAGTGGGTATTCCCAACAGGAACACACACAAACACATGCAGGCACTGTACATCTTGGAATGGCCAGCCACAAAGATCAACACAGACAGAAGCACTCACCAGGCATACAAACAGAAACAGCACCACCAACAGCCTCATCCTCCTCCCCTTTCTGGTTGGTCAGGATTAAGGTCTGTTAGTGGGAAATATATATGCGTTTATATACAATGTGGATTTCTGCAATAACTGCCCTTAAAGATTTAGCCTCCTGACCTCTGGATCTGTGGTCTCTCCATCTGCTGGCACCTGCAGCTCACTGCCCCACACCTGGTGTGAGTAGTCAGCCAGCCTCACTCACTGATACATACCTTCACACACACACAGGCATGGATCCTCTACTGACTGGCTTTAAGGGTGCAGCCTACCCCGTAGTTAGCCCTGGGTGCTTGCTCTCCTGGGTTGCTGTTCTGTGGATCTCTCCACAAAGTGGTCTTTGACACTGAACATACCCAGGGGTTGGCCCTGGGATCATCTTGTCTCCAGGTGCACTGAGATACACAACACACAGACAGTACTCTCAAAAGAAACCCCAGTATTTATGGTGACCAGGATAGCTGACCTGGACCTCCTGATAGCTGACCTCCCCTCACTAGATAAACCCCTCCATTTGTCTCACTCATAGAGACACACATTCAAATTGGTGTCTCATTCCTCCTCCAGATTCTGCTCTTTCCCTGGCTTCCCAAACCATCAACTCCACCATCAAGCTAGTCTGGCTAGATACAGAGACCACAGACTCACTACTACAAGCTTACTCACTCCAGCGGCTTGCATCACAGATGTACAGATCCTATGACCTGTGGTCCTTGAGTTCCTAGCACTGAATTTTTGTCCATTCCATGATTTCCAGCTGCTGGAAGTGCTGACTCATGGACCACTCTGACCTATGGTTCAACTCCAGTTGCTGGTATCTAAATGTGCACACACACCCACCCACCCACCCACACACAAGGCCCCCTCACCCAGGTAACTGGTGAAAAATGGAATTTAGTAAGAAAATAGGACAGACTGTGGGAATCAGACACCTGACAGCCATACTGACTTGCAGCTGGTATATGTGACTCGCCCCTTATCTCTCTACTTTCTCACACTTAATCCTCCCTTTCCACAGCTATGGTTACTCCCCTAAATAACATGCAGTAAATTTTGCAGATTATCTTCCCTACATCCCATAATAAATCCCACGCCCCTGTTAGCAACAATCTCCTTCAATCTGTAGGGTATTCCAGAGAGCACTTCCATTGATTTATCTGAATGGGTTCCATTTCCCAACCCATGGACTGATCACATTCCTGGGATAGCTCTGGAAGAAGTTGCGTCAGGGCATTTATTTCTCTGTTAGGTTATTCAGGTTTCCCTGCCTTTCACTGTTCCTCTGTGCTCCTTTGAGCATGGGGAGAGGGCTCTTTTATCAGGAATATTTGTCACTCACATAAACAAATATATTTATGCATGGGGTCTACATCATCTGGAGATAAAACACAGCAAAACCTTTGAGAAGACTCACTAGAACACTAGAACGTCTTCCAAAACTAAACAGCAATTATGGTGAAATAAGTAATGTATCAATAGCTAATGTCATGTGCAACTGTAATAAGTATTCTGTCTTTCAAAAATGAGTTGATAAAACAAGTAAAAACCAAACAAAAATAGCCAAAAAATCCTACTTGTTCATGATTATCCAACACAAAGGTTGCTGTTATTTTTTTAAAGAAAATGTCTTAAAGTTTAGCTATGACTTAACGTGAAAAAACAAGCTACTGAGTTATAGAATATGCCTCCTAATATAAGAGAATATATACAAACCCAATCTATATGAGACAGATGAGTTCAAATTTTTTCTTGTATGAAGCTATAATGTCAATCCTGCAATGAATGATCCTGCAATGCTACTTCTCAAATGCAATTAATTTTAGAAAAGCTATTTGGAATCAATGGGATATGTGTTTAGTAAGTTCCATGAAGTATAATGTAATTTAACTGCTTGCTATGTCAGAGCAAAATGCTGACACTATCAGAACATCAAAGTTGTCATCTGCATGGAGGAATTCTCACACTCCAACCAGGAGTTATGTACCATCTGTGAAAGAGAGAAATGACAGCCAAATGGTGTACGATATGGAAATACACAGCTTTTTGCAAGGTAACACAGTTTTTAAGCTTTATGAATGATTGTGTATTTTTCTCTTTCCCAGCCCCTTTCTTTTGTTAAAGCTCTAAGGAAACTGGCAGGATTAGCATGTTGCACCACTACTGATGTCAGAAAATGCAGACATCAGGAAATTAAAATAACAAAAGTTCCAACTTTGCATATGAAATCCAGTTAAATTACTATCTACAACTTTGCCAGTGATACAATATAATACCTAGGCTTCCACAGCTTAAGAAGTTCATTCTCCAAACACCCACCATTAAGTCTAGAACTTGGGTCCAATTGCCACTGCCATCAAACCAGATACTTTCTGGCAGCACAGAGTGACTTTTAATGTCTGTCTATGGTTTCCTGTTTGCTTTTTTTCATAGACATTAAAAAGCAAGCTTATGTCTTCCAAAGTTTTACCAAAGCATACACTGTAAGTCCCAGAGACCCTACAGAACAAGAATGGCATTCCTTTTCTTTGAAGTTTTAATTAGCTTTGAATATAAACAATGTTAGTTGCAGCATGAATAGTCTCTCCTGTCCTACCAGCCTCCAAGCAGCAGTTTGGGAACAGACTCAACACAGGCCACAGTACAAACCTGGGAGCAGGGACGTCCCTAGCACAGGAACTACACAGGAATCTATTATGGAAGATTATGGAAACAAATGGAGCTGCTGAGACTGACCAAGAGGATAAACCTTTGTCTATTCCCTCTTTACAAACATCCAGCCCAGTCTCATTCAACTTCTGCATGTCCACAACAGGATATTCCTCTGCCCTGGGCTTTCAAAGCATGTGGCAAAGTTTTTGGCATGCAGGAGAGTGTCAGGAAAGAACGGTGAAGAAAAATGTTGGCTAGGATTTTTATAACTCATGTGAATCACAAGCAATAAAACTAAAAAGTTAATTTCACTTTTCCCCCCCCCCGAAGTAAAATGACACTAATTTAAACCTTTCTTTGTATATACTAAACTGCATGTAATAAACAAAAAGACACTGGCATTTTTCACTCTGAATATTCCCTCTGAGGAAGGTATGTTTTCCTACACTTCAAAAGCAAACCAGTTTGAGCAATCAATACATTATTTTCAACACGCCAAGACAATAACCAGTTAGTAGAAAAAAATAGGGGGAAAATGAAATAAGAATGTCTGACCTCACTACCTTTTTTCTTCAATATTCCCTTTTGCCAAAGAGGCAATCTTTATGCAGAGAGGTTGTACTAAAGCAGAATTATTCTCTCTATATCCTGAATTTCTGGAAGATACTTAGAAAGATTGTCCAGCTATTCTGCAGGCTTGAGAGCTTGTTGTAAAATAATTGCAGTCACTTACATACTGAACACATCATTTCTTTGGAACATGTTTAATGAGTTCTGCAAAATGAACTCCGCTTGTGTTTACAGCTGTAGACATTTATAACTCCATCAAAGTAAAACCAATATTCCACATAAAATTGATCTCAGGGCCCGAGCAAGAGCTATTTCATTAACAAGTTATCACTTGCTCTCACCTGTCTTGACTGCAGCCCATCAAGGATTCTTAAATTCTATGCTCCACAAACTTTTACAATCAGTGAGGTTAACCTAAAATGTTAACTTAAATATTCAGTGATAAACTGTAAGTACATATATGTACAGATTTTCAAAGAAATTATAGAATTAATGCATTTCTTTATGCAGCTTTGAGAAACAGTAAAAATCCATTACTTCACCCAGCATGTTGCTCAAAAGTAATGCTCTCAAAACTAAGTCCTCAAAAACTCTTACAGAGCCATAAACACTGAGAAATGTGATCTTAAGGAAAACTTTTGTGCAATTGTTTTTCCTTTTATAAAGCTAAAATAACAAGTATACAAATGTTTTCTGTTTGCAAAGCAGTCTTCCCTCAGGTTTCCATTCAGGCTTTATTTTGGTGTAAAAATGATGTCTGGAAAACTTTGCACAGACATGCTCATTCCTAGTGAAATCAGAGCGTCCAAATACTGGAGCTGTACTGAATAAATTCAGCCTGATGTCTCCTTTTTATGCATTAAAACCAATACCAACAAAATAATTTCAATTGCTTGCAAGAAATTCTTTACTTCTGACTCATGAGAGAGTTGAAAATCCCATTAGGTCCTGTAAAATCATGCTGCCTTCTTTCTATCTGAGAGGCATTCTCCCTAAGAACTATTTGCTCTCTCTATAATGCACATAAAGATGGTCTGAATATTTTGACTACTTCCCTTCCCCTCTCTACAGCTTCTCCCTCTTTTTTTAATGAGTAACAATAAGGTTTAGAAAATGTCAAACAGAGTTCCAGCAACATTTAGTTTTAGACAAAATGTGATTTATATCCAGACCTTAAATCTAACTCAAACGCCTGAGAAACGCTAGGAAGAATTGATCTATTGATTTTCCCACTCGATCAATTCCCTTTAGTTGGAGGTGAAATATACTTTAAACACCATCGAAAACTTCTAGAGAAGCTTTAAAAAAACTAAAGACCACACTGGATATTCCCTATATTTTTCAACTTAAATTTGAAACCTGAATTTCAGGTTTCTGCTATATATAATAATGAGTCAACAAACAAGCCATGGGCCTTTTTTCTTCCTTATGGACAACTCTGCACTAAAGCAAAGCTTTCTACATAGTTATCATCAGACTTTCCTCCCTTACCATATAATTTTTCTCTGACTTTTGACCACAACAAAAATACTTACCTCAGAGATGCAAATCAGCTTTGTAGTACAAACTTAGGACCATGCAGTACAGTCACAATGAAGATGCTGACTCCCCTGACCCTGAACTGAGAGTTGAAGTTCAGCTCATGGACACCTTTACTGTTTCCTCTCCATAGGCACAATTTTACTGTCCTATTTTAATCCAGACAGGTCAACTATGCGATCTGTGAAGCAGTATCACACTGTACTTTCTAAACTCTTTTATGTCTAGAAACTTTCAGGAGTGAGCACTGAATTTAAAAAATGTTCTTTTGTACAGGCATCACTCAGTTACTTCAGATTTGCAGAAAGAATTTACATTTCCCCCCCCTTTTCTATCTCAGTTTCTCTACCAGTTACATGAGGAATTGCATAGTAATTTATAATATAGTTTTAAAATCAGTAATTCACAGAATTTCAGAGATTTAAGAAATTGTATTATAATCTTACAACAATTATTTAGTCTCTGAACTTCCCACACACACACTGCATTTCCCTCCTATTAAGAGAAGGGATGCTTTAACAAGCTTTCCTCTTTTTATTAGATCTCACACTATTCTCCTTTCCTTTTCCTCTAGGTCTTTCCTTGCTTCCCTTTGATTCCATCTCTCCCTCCTCTCCTCTTTCAGTGGCTTTCAGAAATGCAAGAGATGAACATTCATCACAAAGCAGCACAGTTCACTGAGCACATGTAGCTGCAAGGATATTCTTGGAACAAACAAGGGGACTGTTTACAGTACCTCTGCCCTGCTCCAACACTCTTCCATAGCTCTCATCTTATCTCCTGCTCTCATCGCCCTCCCTTCTATCATCTATTCTTTCTTCTACCATTTTCTTGGCACCTCTTTTCCCCTGCCTACCTTTTCCCTACCCTGCCTCCAGTGCTTTCTCCCTCCTCTCTCTGCTGGCTGAATGTGTTCATGTTCATGTTCTTGTTAATGCCAAATATTCTCTCTGTATCTATGATTTGAGGCAAGGTTTTCAGAGGTGAGACCAAAACTCTTAATTTCAGCCCATTGGGTGCTGTGTTCTCAAACAGTATAAATGTCCAGAGATCATTTCACAAAGCAAACATGGTGCAAAAACAGGAACATGAGAATCAAATACACACAAAGTATAAAAAAGGAGCTTATTCCTGGAGGAAAAAATCTATTCTTTGAGGCAGTCACTTCTGAGATAGTTGGTAGTAATGTTCACTAATGATCCTTCATAAGAGGGTTTGCCTCTCCGACCAGAAACAATACTAATACTTTTTTAAATGCCAAGAGATAATGATCAACCATCAAACAGAAAGACATGTGCTCAATGCTCATCTGGACTACCATATAAGCATACTGGAGAGCATGCTTTTCTTTTTTTTTTCAACCTCTACAGAAATCTCTTTAAAGTTGTTGCAAAACATCTGTTCTTACCTTCTAATGAGGTGACTAGATGAAAGAAGAAGACCATCCAGAGCCAACCCATTCCCGAGACTCTTCTTGCACTGATGCCAGCATTAGAATCCATGAAGATTCTCTGTAAATACCACCATCTTTAACAAGCACACGCCACTCCCTTGAAATGGTCTGAGATTTCTTGGAGTGTTTTAATATCTCCCCAAATTAAAGCACAGACGTCTTCGCAGAGAAATACTGTTTAAGAAAAAACAGAAGGTAGAAACAGAAATCAGGTCACTCTAACACAAAACTCACAGTTCTTATACACCCATTCCATAATTTACTACTTCCAAGATAGAGGTGAAAAGGAGTAGCACAGACCCAGTATTTACCACATAACTACCCCTCAAGACTTCAGTCAGTCACAGGTGTTCTGCGCACTGCCAGCACACACAGATTTTGAGACTTTCATGGCATCAGTGACAGTGTGGCTCCCAAGTCAATGTTAATCTCTACCACAGTATAGGCTGTACTATTACTTAAGTCCTGATCCTTTCTGCATCTTTGGCAACGTTTCTTGGAAGGTGTCCATCCCATTTCCCCTGTATGCTTTTCAAATTCTATCTCCTGTAATTTACACTTTGCCTTTTAAGGACTCTGCAGGGCAGTAGCCATGACAAGAGAGTTTTTGCCAACACAAATCTGCACAGCTGACACACTTGTAACTGTGTTTCAGACACAGGCATTTGTTCCTTTAAGCATATGACTGCACAACACTACTAACTTGGACCGTAATTTTTCCCATTGATACGTCCTACATGAGGAAGCAAACGTTGTGATATTTAAGGTCAAATAGGGAGCCTGCATTACATCCAGAAAAAGCACACAAGTCCAAGTTTATTATCTTAAGTGGGAAAAAATCCAAACAAAACTCTACCACCAGCATTAAGAACCTGACATAAAAGCTTATCTTACAGTAAGGGAGCAGCATGTAGCCTAATCCAGCATTGCATTAGATCAATACAGCACAACAATTTTGCCAAGCAAGGTAATTCTAGCTCCATCTGTCTAATTCTCAGCCCACCAGAGAAATATCACAATAATATGTAGGTTGCATGCAAAAAGCCAGTATGTTTTGTTTCTTCAGGTGCTCTTTGAGCAGAGCTTTGAAAATGCTCCAATGTCTTCAGTGAGACAGTGAAGCGTAGCTAAGGAGAAAGAAAAATGTCTCAGGCAATATATAGAAATGGCTCAATAACTTGGCTGAAAGAAGGGAGGGAAGAGTTGTAATTAAAAGGGGCAGCCTCAGTGCAATTATCTGAAAACCTTGCAAGAGGGGGTCTGAGCAAGTTGGGCATAGCAGGGGAAAAAGCAGCCTGGGGAGTACACGAAAATGCAGTGGAGTGCAATTAGATTTGCTTTAATGGAGAGGGAGAGAAATTCTGGACAGGATGGAACAGATCTCTCTTCTGCTGCCCCCAGTAAGAACCTGCAGCACACCAGATGGATGAACCAAAGGCACTCTGGGCATCACTAAAGTGTATGGAAACTGAAGGGATCGCAACAAGAGGAAAAAAGTTTGATTTGTGACTTCTGAGGAAAGAGAAAAATGAAGTCCCTTAATTGTAACTGAGGGAAATTGAAGATTAAATGTGAGGATGGATACAAAACAGGTACTGCTAATTAGTTTATGAAGCATGTATGCAACACAACACATCACAGAATAAAAACACCACTGAATGCACCACTGCAAAAAGGAGAAAATTTTAGGGTGAAAGATCAGAAAGTTCCTCTTTACACAAAGAACCATCCAAGTGCACAGCAGTGTTCTCCTGGAACCCGAGTGAAGACTGCTGCCTGAGCCACCAGAACTATGACTGGGTAAACCAAAATCAAGCCTGAAAGACACCTCTACATGGAGACTCACCATTTATACAGCCATTCATTATAATGGCTGTATATTATAATGTAATATTATATTATCTAAAAGTAAATATTATAATATCTAAAAAAGTAATATTATTAGTATAATTATAATATCTAAAAAGTAATATTATAATATCTAAGAGTTTTTCATTAGGCCAGTTAAGTCCTAAGAGATGGGGGACTTTTAAGTTTTTATAATGAAGGCAAACAAATGCAGAAACAGAGGTCAAACAAACTAAAGAATACTTCAATTTTAGTCAGGGGGACTTCATTTATCTGCAGAAGGCTTGAAAGCAGCTCATAATTCAGATTTTCTCATGACACATAATTTCTGAGTCACAGAGCAGAAAACAGAACACAGAATACACGCTGGCTGTTGGATCTCAGGCCAAAACATTGAAATTACCACTAAACAGATATAACTAAGAAAACCCTCATACATGAAACCAGACAAGAAACAATTTCTGGCTCCAAGGAAACCAATTGTTCTTCTGCTGCCCTCCTCACCTGCACATCTCTCTTACAACATCTGTTTATCCTGGTTGACCCTGTACCCCACCAAAGTTACACTGCTCTTCAAGAGGAATCATACAGCCTTTGTCTGGATCAGACTGGCAATTATTTTCCCTGAAATAAACTGTGGCTAAATCAAAAAGCTGGTTGTGATTTAGTAGATAAAAAGGGGGGTTTTTTGGGGTTTTTAGAATTTTTATTCTGCCTCTTCCACACCTCAATGAAAAATGCTTACTCCACAATGAAGGATAGAGAGAACATTATGGAAGCATTTAAGGGAGAGTAGGAGGGAAGCACTAGCCTCTGTGAATTAAAGAGTACCAAGCCCCTAAATTGCTAACCACTGCCCTGCCCTTCCCCCTAGCACCTGATGTATACAGAATCTGACTACACCCAAAGACGCTCATCTTTCATTCTTCAGTTCTCCTACTACTTCTACCCTACACCAAACTACGTAAACAGAAACCTCAAACCATCCCAACTTTCAAACCACCCTCTTCTCTTGTCCACACAAGCACCTTTCCATGGCCTTCTCATCTAGTTACCTCTTCCAAAACTGCTTTCAGCAAGATTACTTCTCTTTGCTATGGAATCCACTGTTCCCAACTCTCCTCCAAATCAAACTGCAAAGCAATACATCTTCTGTGCACAGGATCCTTCAATAAACTTCCTTAAATACCCCTTCTCATCCCCTCTCTCCTCCAAGCACATGAACTTGACACTCATGTACCAGCTGTCAATCCTCTTATGCTAACCTATTTTTAGGCATGTATTTACTTAGCTAATGGAATGATCTCCATCTCCTTGGAAGTCCTGAAAATTTTAAAGCATCTGAGAAGTGACAGTTCCTGAGGATCAAAACGTCTTTTAATGATTCAACCCTATAAAACTGTGACAATCCCAAGCAGTCAGAAAAGACCAGTCACCTATTGCTTTTACTGTCATACTTCAAGAGATGGGAGACAGAAGCTTTTGGGTTTTCTTCTTACATTATTCACCAAAGCTATCATGACTGTTTACTTTGTTTACCATCACTGTGGTACCCAGATTACCAAAACTTATGTTCGAAATCCCAGTTAGAGAGAGAAATACAATCATCACCACTATTTTCAAGAATCCTAGTTTCTTAGCTGAACAACCAGAGAGGGAGAAGAGTTCTTTGGGAAGCTTGTCAAGGTTAGTTCTGAACACCATCAAGGATGGAGATTCCTCAGCTTTTTTGGGCTTCTGTAGCAGTGCTGAACTGAGTAATTTGAAAAAAAAATTTTACTGGGGATTTTTTCTTCCTTATATGCTGTCAGAATCTCCTTTGCTCCCTTCTGTTTTCTATCTCAAGAGAAGAGAGTCATCTCTTGCCAAGCACCTCAAAGCTTCTTCTACCCAAGACTTGAAAACACAAGCCATTTCAGCTGGAAAGCCTTGAATGTGAAACAGCATGCCTGGCTTGATTGTCACTGTTTAAGTCCTGTTTACTCTCACCAGACAGGGCCGGTGCTGTAATTTCTCACTTTTTCTGAACTCAGTCTTGAAGTGGGAACACTTCAGTACCATCTCCAGGCAAATGATGCTCAGTGCTACAGCAGAGATAGTGATAGTGCTCCCACATGTGCTAAAACAACTGACAGTAGTACAGTTCTGTGCTTGTGAGATTTCTGTCACAAACAGGGCTGCTGTCTGCCCATGCTGTACCTAAGCTGTGGCAAAGCATTTCATGCAGCCAGAACCTTTGCAGCAGCTTCTTTATGCAAATAAAGGATTCCCTCAGCAGGGAAAGTTCAAGCTCTGTCAGTCATGACACCTGAAGAGCCATAGGGCACCAGTGCTGCTAAACAGGTCAGCATTAATTGAGAATTCCCTTCCATCAGTGCATGTGTTTTTGTTAGAAAGGAAGCAGGTTTGCTCCAAGGTCTGTGCAATCACTCATTTTACAGCAGCTCAATGATATATGTCTGGAGTCTTGACAGAGGTGGTCACGCACATGACAAACCTAAGAGTGGTCTCCTTAGAATGGACTGATTTTTAATTCTTCTGGGGTTTGCATGGCGCTCTGAGACTGATCAAAACCAAGGACAGCTCGATATACCATGCTGGCCACAGGTTCTTCTGGACCTAAGCTTGGAACAAAACCCCTCCTGTTCTCAACCTTTTGACTCCAACCTTTATACAGACCTCCCCTGAAGTGTGTTCTAGCTTACTATACAGACAGTATGTAGTCACAGATCAGAAAGTAATGTACAGTGAGCCTATTTCCCTCTGACAGATACCACCTGCAGAACCTGACATCGAGGAGCATTAAACACTCATCTGAACCATGCATCTCTCCGGCATCATCATCTTCCTCTGGTGAGGAATTCAGACACACATTTATTATTAAGAAAAAAGCTAGGATTGTTCAGGTACTGCACAAGCTTTCTGGAGAAAAGATGAGGGCCTGAATAATAGCTGTTTCTTTGAGTTCTATATTTCAAAACACAAGAAAAGGCAGAAGCAGATGAATGTCCACCTAAGCCAAGTTTTTTCCATGTCTCTAGTGCCAGGAAGAGGTGCTATGTGCAGATGGCGTGCAAGCCTGGCCTCTGTGTGACCCACTTCCCTCCTCTTCCTTCAGTCTCCACAAATATAAGGCAAAGATTACTAGAGAATATCCCCCAATTCATTCCCTTTAGTATCTCTTTAGGAATTCATCCAATCCCTGTTTTGAACTTGTAACAGATTTGGAAAGATACCTATCCTCATGCAACAAAGTATTTTTATGTATTTTAAATTGTTCTACTAATAGAAGCTGAAATCACAACAGTGCCAATTTTTTTATGCTTTCAATTCTTCTTATCTGTTCCAAGAACTTTCCCAAATCATCTTGTTTCCTCCCACTGGAACAATGCTTCTTCCTCGTTCATTGTTAACTGACTCCTCTAGGCCTGTTTCACAGCAGAAATCATTACATGGGTCTAACTTCCCTCTGCGACACTTGATTCCACAAATTTTCCCTGTATTTGTCATAATTCTTCCTCACACAAAAGATCTAGATGCAGAATAAACGCACCTCAAAAATTCTCCAGGGTAGAGAAAATGCTGTACCTTTGCAAACAGAGTCTTTCCTCCTCCTGCACATTTTACACTGTGACTCATATCAGCTTAATATTATCTCTCAGCAAGATCCATTAAAAAGATAAATGAGCACAACATCTGGGAGAGTCAATAAACCACTATTCCAATTAATTTGTGCTGCACACTGATTCATCACATTTAGGCAGAGTACAAAAAGTGGAATTAATACCTTTCATTCATGATAAATAGGGAACCATGAGAGTGTTACAGATCAAGCAAAAGGCCTCCCCCCACTCCTTTGTTGCCCCCAGTTCTGTCCTACTATAATTGCTCCTTTGCCACTGGGATGCCCTTGCAGCAATGGTCACGCATCTCACTGGGATAAATCTCACAATGCTGATTTGAAAAGCTGTCACTCAGTGCCTGTCCAGCACTCTGAGCATGACATAATACTGCCTACCTTCTTTCTTAGACAATTATTACAATAACTGCTATTCATAGAAATCTTTATACGCCCCAAACAGGAAGTGAATGGGGGGGGGGGGGGGGGTGAAGCAACACATAATTTATTGCTCACGGTTTTAATATAATGAAGTTAATGTGTTTTCTTCAAAAATTCTATTACTGGGGCACATAAAGCACCACAGAAAAATGATTGATTATATAAATAGATCATTTTGATAGTTGCTGTATATCCTTTTATCCTCTGTTACTAATTGGGATTATTTTTAATGACTCCTAACTATTTTGAAAATATCTGAGAGAAGAGTAGAATTTATCAAAAAAAGCCCTGTGGATTTTTTTAGCGTCTGTTCAGTTGATTCATTTAATTTTGAGAGAAACTCTAGATGAAATGTACAACTAAGTTTAAAGGAATACTTCCTCAAGGGTACACTTGATAAAATATTTCTTCTAGCTGGGTTGATCATTTGCTTCCTACACATTATCTAGATAGAGTTGTGCCTGTGTCTCTTGGGAACCCTTAAGTTTACAATGACACTCTAAAAGCTGACTCTGAATGTTCTCCAAAGAAAGGCATTTATTTCCTTGTTTACCATGGAAACACCAGGAGTCTTGAAGCTGATCTTCCATGCTCTGATTATACATTTCCTAGTGGGATCCAAATTAAGAACTTCCATAGCTCTTACAGGGAAGAAAGAGATGCTTATTTTCATGAATTTTTATTAAACCCTTGAGGCTTGAATAGGGTGCCCAACTTAGAAACATAATCACTTAAATGACCTCTCCGCTCAGTAGACTGAGCTGAATCAGGTTCACCAGGTAACTAAGACCTGCACTAATTAAAAAAGGGAGCTATGGACAGCTGAACAGCTCCCTCCCGATGGCTCCCTAGGGGCAGCCTGAAGGCACACAGGGAGATTCCTCGCCTCTGTGTGATCTCCCAACCCACACCGGAGGCCAGGTTAGCATCTCTTTAGATAACTGCAGTGCTCTCCCTTAAATCTCTCTTCTCTGCCATGACACATACTTGGCTAGAGTAGCTTTACAGCTTAGCTTGTAAACCTAGTCTTTCTCCCAAAGCAAAATTCATTCACAGCTGCCCTGTGTTTCTGGAGACTTTCTCAATGCCTCCACACCATGTTTTGCTGTGCCTGACAAAGATGGACACTGATCTTTTGAAACTACAGCAAATTAAAAAAATACTCTGTTTAAAGATCTAGATTCTTTCTTCCTTCTATTACATACTTGAATTACATACATATTAAACACAATTAAGTTCCTCAAAAAAATCTCTTCCCACCTCACAAGATTTGATTTCACTGGTAATTTTTATAGTGATTTGTGTAGTTTTCAAAGAAACATTGGCAATTTTAGTCAAGTTTCTAACATTAACACCTGGATGCAAAATCCCATCTCTAGAATATTAATAGCATTATAGAATGAAAAGTGTGAAGGAATTAACTGTTATTTATGTTACCCATTGGTTGCCTGATAGCAATTCTTCTAAAATATAGCACGAATTGAAGTGATACAGAAATTATTCCCTTTGAATTTTCACACAGTAAATAAAGGAGTCTGTGCAAACAGGGAGAAATGAATTAACAGCTGTCCATCATTTTTATCTTTGATGGAAAGAGAAGATGACAACTGTACCCACTGGGTATGGTTTCACTGTCCTCTTATTGATTTTACTCTAATTTCTCAGGATGCTTCTCTCAGTACAACTGTGAACAGATCCCTGCACTTTTATCCATGTAGAAATAAACATGATGTTATCAACTTCAAGTGTAATTTATCTTTGACAATTATACTTTCATCTGTACAAAATGAAGACATAAGGCTTCAGCGAGGAAAAAAATACACAGTTCACAAACTCTAGGGCACAGCAGCAAACCTCTGACGTGCACTGTGTAAAATGTTGTATTTCCGAAATTCTAAGCACAGAATTTTAAGTTTAGAATATTAGACTCAGGTATATCTGAAGATCACCACATTATTAACTTCTAGGTGAAAATAATCTGTGCTACTAAAAATTCTTTGAAAATTGATACTTCCTTCTCTGATACAACTTAAGTTTAAACAAACACACCAAAATTCACTGAAATTTTATGACAAGAGATGTTTGGAAACAAGAAAAAAGATGCATCCTCTTTTTGGCAATTAAAAGGGGAAGGGAAATAACACATTTTCACAAGTGGTTATTAAACCAAGGATGTGTTCCTGTCCTGGTTTTGGCTGGGATAGAGTTAAATTTCTTCTGAGGAGCTGGCACAGTGCTGTGTTTTGGATTGAGAATACTCCTAATAACACAGATGTTTTAGTTGTTGCTAAATCGAGCCTTCTCTAAATCAAGAACTTTTCAATTTCCCATGCTCTGCCAGTGAGGAGATGGACAAGAAACCTGGAGGAAGCATGGCCAGAAACAGCTGACCCAAACAGGCTGAACAGATACTCCACACTATGGAATGTCATGCTCAGTACATAAACAGAGAGGAGGTGGCCAGGATCTGTTGATCCCTGGTCAGCAATGTGCTGGGCATCGACCAGTGGGTGATTAGCCACTGTATCATGCATTACTTGGTTTTTTGGGGGGGTTTATGCCTCTCTCCCCCTTTCCTTTCCACCAACATCATCATCATCACCACTATTACTTTTATTATTTTATTCCAAATATTAAACTCTTCTTACTGTTGTTATCTCAACCCATGCCTTTTTCCTTTTTCTGATTCTCTCTCCCATCCCACTGAGGGGCGGGAGGGTAGGGGCTATGCAAACAGCTGTGTGCTGTTTAGCTGCCAGCTGGGGTTAAACCATGACAGTGACGTAAAGAGAATGTCCCTAAAATCCAGTTCTCATCTACTCAGCAATGCCGATCACGCTTTTTTTTTCTTCACGTGAAATTAAAGTTATCGTAGACCAATTTCTGATTGCTGATGGATGGAAAGTGGTAAAGAAGCCAAGCACAGCGTTTGCAATGGCCAGACAAGCAATGCCACAAATCAGAAAAATAACCTTGACATTTGCTGACCAAGTCTGCAAATGCAACTGCAAATCTGCACAGGCAACCCAAACACAGAGCTGCAAAAAAGCCTTAAATACTGAGGACGCTAGAAAAGAAATCAAGGGTCTGAAGGGTTGAGCAGGAGCAAAAGTGAGAGTGGCTTGTAAAAATAAGATACGAATAAGTCTAAGAAAAGAGAAGGTTTATACTAATGCTCTTTCCCATTGTAACTTAAGAATGTAGCCTTACATGGCATGTCTAGGAATATATGAACCAAGATCCATGCACAAACACTCAAAAGATACAATGAAGGAAAAAAAAAAAAGAACAAGCTGAAAATACTTTTCTTAAACAGTTCATTGTGGACCAGTTTGCAAAATCCTTTAGTAAGGATTAATATTTTCTTCAGCTGCAGTAAAGAACTTCATTTCTTGCAAAAATATGCTTACTGCCTTCATCTCTAATTTTGCTTTTGACTTCATGAGGGTTTTACAGTAAGAAATATTTAGCATAAGCAGAAAATGCATGTTATTCATATTCACAGTATCCAAGGTTATGTTGTCTATTGGGATATAGTGGCAGCACTGACAGTCGGTTAAAAGATAATATTCCTCTTCTATGGGAATTCCCATCACTTTGAAATTGCCTTTCATTCCATGAGAGAAACTGTCATTTCAAAACAGATTACAGAAAGGACTAATAATATTAAAGCATCTTAATTTAAGTGCAGCTTTTTTTATTAACCTCCTTTCTGGCTTCAATGAGGCAGCTTGGGTTTTCAGAGAATGTGCTTCATAATTTAAGGGTTAATTAAAACTACTTCTTTCCATTTTAATCAGTTTCACAGCCTTGGGCTGTCATAGAGCTTAGTTCACAAATTGTTGGCTTCATGCATTTGCAGATAGAGGCTACTTTTAAAACTATTTAATTACTAGCATTATTTATCATCACTGTTTTTACTCCTGTTAAGAGAAGCAAGAATGCTTCTTTGTAAAACAACAAGGCAGAAAAGCACTGAAGCACGATCACTTTTTCACTGCCTTGACCTTGCTCTCCAAACCTAGTCTCCTACCTTCACTCCATGCAGATGATTACCAGGTACCTTCCATCTAGTTATAACCCCACAGAATTGCAAATACCAGTTTTTGGTTCATAAGGTTGCCCTAACAGAGGGCTGTAACATAACGTATTCCCCAAATGGTAGCGAGAATAAAAAATTATATTCAGTCAAGCTGATTCCCTTAAGTTTTGCTGACTGCACCAACAGGCTGTGCAATGTAAAAGCTTCAGCTCCAGCACGTAAATTAGAGCGTTTGATGTGGAAATATATGCACAAAACTAGGAAGCTATGAGGGAGGAAGAAAATGGTTCAGAGAAGAGCTCTACCACACAGCCTTCATTCTTTAATGACCACTGTTTGCCTAGACGGGAATTGTGTCTGTTCTACCATTAGTTTGAGTCTCACGTTTATGCTAGGTACTAAAACATCACCAAACAACCCTGCTCTGCACTGGTCATCCTCTAAGAAGTGCACACCAACACTTACTACAGCCTGTCTACAACCATTTTTGCAGGAGGTGTTACTTCACTGTGCAGTCACAGGCAATTAGGGAAAGCTACCTTGGCAGCAATCTCTTGAGAACACAGAGACTTAGAACTTATTCTGGAAAGTCTCTGAGAAAATAGATGGTTTCTCCAGTTTAGTGTCTTCAGTTCCAGTGTTGAAATCCATAATATTCATTCAGACTCACTTCTCTTTCCTCTTAGTGCCTTGGTCTCACTCTTAAAATGACTGAACTGAGGAACAAGAATGAACACTACAGAAATCCTGTTGGACTTTAGAAACATCTCACTTGGTCTTTAACACTAAGTTTCTTTGACTTTTGTCAACATCTAGACATTTGTTAGAGAACAACACCAATGATTCATGCTGATTCAAGGCTTCCACCAGGTTTTCACTTTGATTTTGGGAATCAGGTTGCCCAAAATTTGCTCTCATCTACAAGACAATCGAGAGGGAAATAAAGCAGAAATAGTAGCTTAAAGAAGTCAGATGAAGACTGCAAAGAAGACATGATCTGAATGGCAATGACTGCTTGGAACAATTACCTGAGTTCAGTGAAGCATCACAAGGAGCCCATGTGTAGCTAAAGTGGGTTAGAGAGCTCCACCAAAAATTTGAACTTGCCACTGGCAGAGCCTGAAGAGCAGCCAATTTTGTTCTCAGGTCCTTCCCTCCTCCTCCATCCTGCATTTCCAGTTCGATGTTTCCACCCTCAGGAAATGGGAACATTATGTGCCACTAATACTTCAGCAGAACAGAAATAGTCTTAAGAGGAAAAGGGAAGGCCAAGCAGGTTACGGTAGAAAGATATTTCAGTCTCACAGCATCTCTTTCTAGTGCATATTTGTATTATTTTTCGTGCCAGAGATGAAAGCAACAACACATAAATCTCAGAGTTCATCCTGCCTCCTCAGTGTCTCAAAGGCTTATTTATATTTCAGTGTGGATGCTGGGGCTCACTGCTCTTGTTACATCCACGTCCAACCTCAAAAACCAAAGGATTACATTTAAAATGGAGTGAGTACAATACACTGCTTCCTTTCCTTGGATATCAACCAGTCTTGGTTGTAACAGAGCAGATCCAAGACACATTTTCTTTCAGGAAGGTAGTTCCTCCCCCAGTTGTTGGTAAGGCTATAATAATAGAAAAGAAATGAGGGGGATGGGCACCTTTATTTAGACAACATCTGGCCTACAGTCCCTGGTCAACTGCAGGATTTTTGTTGGAGTGTTTCTTTAAGCTTCCCTAGTCATATTTTTAAATGTCATTAACAGGGCTTCCATGACTTTCTACAATCTATGTGGACCTAAGATCCACACCTTAATACCGAACCCAAATGCATCTACGCTGGGCAATTTGAGCCAGCCCATTGACTTTGCCCAGCACATTGCCTAGCATCCTGTCAATAGTCTTTTAGGTACTCTAGCTACTCCACAGCAAACACTTTTCACTCATCAGTTAGCTAGAGCCTTTTAATAGCATTTTAAAAATTCCCTATAGTCACCTAATCACTTCTATTGCTCTTCACTGAGCTCCCAGTTCATCAGTGCTGTGGCAGAGAAGTTCACGAAAGCTCAAATAGTCTCTGTGCATTTGCATTAGTGCCATAAAGTCAGGGACTGTCCAATTTCAACACCACAGGTTCAGAGGCACAAAAGAAAAAAAGCAGAAAATGCCAGGCTCTGAGCTGGGTGGAGGAGGGGAAAGCTAAGCCTTTAAAAAAACCCCACAAACATCTAAAAACTAATTTTAAAAGAACTTTCTGAGGGTTTAGGGTTTCCCCTTCCCACTCTTATTTCCATACACACAACTCTTTTCAACACTATTAAACACAGTAGCCTGGTTCAGACTATCAGCCAAAAGAAGCAGGAAATGTACAACTATTCAATGGAGCCTATTCTGATCCTTTCATTAAGGATATCCAGTAGGTCTTAGTTTATTGAACACACTAAGATCTGTTTTAGCTTAATTCCTTTAAAGAATTTAACATTTTTATTTTTACTCTGTTTCCAGAAACTGTTTCGTTTTCTTTCTGCTCTGTCATCACATGTGCTTTTTAGACATAATCAAAAGAATTTATTTAGGAGACAATTTTTTAAGCTATTCTTTTCAGGTAACAGGGATCTAGTCACTGATTTGATTTCACAGAATCACAGAATGGTTTGGGTTGGAGGGGACCTTAAAGACCATTCAATTCTGATCCCCTCCCCATGGGCAGTGACCCCTTCCACTAGACCAGGTTCCTTCAAGCCCCATCCAGCCTGGCCTTGAACACTTCCAAGGATGGCACATCCGTAACTTCTCCAGACAAGCTGTTCCAGTGCCTCACCACTCTCTCAGTCAAGAATTCCTTCCCCTACACCAACTCTTCAAGTCTGAAATCTTTCCCAGATGTTACTGCTTCCATGCCAGCTCTCTTATATCCTCTTCAGGTACTGAACAGCAGAGTCTTCACCAGTCTGAACAGTCCCAGCTCTCTCAGCTTGTCTTCAGGAGAGTGCTTCACCCCTCTTCCTGGCCTTCTCTGGCCCTCCCTTCATGCCCTCCTTCTTCTACCCAAATATGTCCTTAGTTCTTCCACGAATCGACAGGTCTCTGAGACCATCCAGAGCCACTTCTAATTCAAGACTGGTAAAATTATCCATGAGAAACACACAACTGTCAACACCATTCTTGCAGTCTGAGTTTAGAGGCCTTCTGACTGAAACAAGGAGCACAAGTCATGCATCATTCCCATTATGTTATTTCACCAAATGTCTTTCTGGTGCTCAGCCTGGGGCCCCAAGCAAAAAGGTAGCTACAGTAAGGCTCAAAATGAAGACTAATTACTCTTTAGCATCTGACTCCACATACATGTCCCAGCAGAACAAGGCACGTGCAAACTAAGAACATTCCCTCTGTCAAACCTCCATCTATCCCCTAGATTTTAACAGACTGCTGGTTTATACTCAGGTCATCAGAATTTGTTCTCACATCACGTGGTACTGCATCTTTATGTACTTCCAACACAGTTAGGTACTGGAAGAGGCGAAGACCACTAAGATCCTCTCTGCACTAGCAATGAAACAAACATTCCTCAACAGAACTATTCTATTCCCGATACCATAGTGATGGCAGTGGTAACTGCTGATATGGTAGCCTCTTTATGGACAACACATGCACCAAACAGGATCAGCAAACTCACTGAAAAGTGAAAATGTCAGTACATATTTGCATCTCCATTGCTGCTGGCACCAGCTGAAAGCCTACTGACATTAGGAAGGGAAGGGACCATCTGGGAGACAACTGCAGGCACGCATCCCAATCCAGCTGTGCTTCCAGCAGCTTCTTCCTGGCTCAAACCCAAAAAGGAGTAATTTGAAACATCTTCCTGGTGCAGAAAGCATTCCAGATTCTGCGTACCACAATGAAATTGATCCTAGCTGTGAGTGAAACCTAACATTTGGAAATTCAAACAGTATCATAAACAGTCCAGTTTGAATTTCCAAATTGAAGTTATTCAAAACCTGCCCTGAAATCTCTGTAATATTGTCCCTCTCATGACATCCCACTCTCTTCTTAGAGAATAGTTAGGGAGATAAGAGACATTTGCCAAGAAACCATGCTTCCATTTGCAGACATCCCCAGGATCTGAGAGAACCTGTGGTAAGCCTGATGCTAAAGGCTTCCACACAGGCGTCTGTATCCTACACACTGCCTCTGAAGTGGTCAGCTGGGCCAAACAGATTCATATCATGTGAGTGTTTTGCAGTAAGTGGGAGAGAGATCAGGTCATTTAGGGAGCTTTGAAAGCTTTACAGTAACTTGGAGAAACATCAGTATGCTAAAACAGAAATATCTTACAAAGAGTCAGTAGTTCTCAGTCTCTAGCTTCTAGGGTTTAATTACATGATTTAGACACATTGGATATTTTCCAGAGACATGGCACAGAGCAAAAAACTGTACTTGGAAACTGCAGAATCAGCAGAGGAATCATTTACTTGGCAAGCTTAAGGAGACAGGGAAAAAAAAAAAAAGCCTGTCTGAAAATGAAGTCATGTATGTTTCAATGTGCAGGTCTGGGCTGGCGAGAATTTCCATCCTAAGGTGAATCAAGACCTTAAGGATTCAGCTTTCATACATAAAGACTGTAGTTTTCAGGCTGGATAGGCTGTGTTCTAACAGTACCCAGCATCTTCTCCACCGCCAGGACAGCCCTTTATTCTGCTCTTTGCCCGTAGCTGTGTGCACACACGAGCATGCGCACACACACGTGCATACAGGAGTGGGGGTGTGCACGTGAAATGTTTGAACAAAAATCTTCTTGACAAGCAGGCCTGAGCAGCAGAATGCACAGGGGCCTCTGGAGGCATGGAAGATTGAAACTGGTGTGACTAGAAGAGCCTTTGTCAGAAGTGGTCTCAAGAACAATCTTCAAGTAGGACCTCTGTGACAGAAGCATCAGCTTGCTCCACGCTGACTTTTTAAGAGGCAAGACAGAGCCTTCAGTATAAAAATAATGTGCTAGGATCTCCAAAAAGCACACACATTTCAACTGCATTTTTTAAAACACATATATTAACAGTACACTTCCGACAAAATTCTATTTCTGGTGGCAGAGGAGTATTTCTTGAAAGCGCAACACATGCCTCTGAAGACAAGGAAGCACCAGTGTAGTCCTTCTCTGTTAAGTTTAAAACTCCTTGTATAAATCAAGTGTGAGAAGAGTGACATGAACATGAAATGGCTTTTTCTTACTCAGACTTGCTGCTCCCATGTTTGACTGCTGTGGCTGACATGAGCAATTAAGGAGCTTTTATCCTTTTGGGGGTCTGTTTACCTAGCACAGTTGGCAGCACTGGAGAAAGAGAGCTAGTTTGCTGTTGCACGACATCTACAGAATTATTTACAAAATACACCTGTGTTACACTTGTGTACATCCCTGAAGCCCACGACACTTCACGGTTGCCAAAGAGCAAATATGGAGAGAAGAGTGATATCCCGCCCAAGATTTATCAGGTAGAAGCTGAAGTATAAGATCATAACGAGCTGGAAAACTGCTGAATGTGTGGAGTCCAGCAGCTGGAAGAAATACTTTACCTGTATTTCTGTAAGGTGGTTGAAAACTTGCTAACAGAATCAAAATCAACAGCAAGATATAGCAGCAATTTAATATTAAATCAGTTTTAAGGAAAAACACAGCAGCAAACAAGGCTAAATAATGACAGAAATATAGGGGCTCATCAGTTTCCCTCTAAATCTTTAATAGAACCTTTTCACAACAGTAAGTCTTTAAGCTTTTTGAAAAAAAATTATCATATGCTTATGACCAAAACCAGCCAATCTGCAATATTCTTAATAAATACTTTTTCATGATAGCACCCTTTATTAGAAGATACTGCCCTCTTGTTTGGTGGCTAAATGACATTAAAAGATCTATCTTGACCATACACACCAATTTGTACTTCTTCCACCTTCTGTTGTTTATGCGTGCAGTAAACATATGCAATATGGCCACAGAAAGGAAAAACAAAAATACATTGTGCAACCTGAAGTGTGCTCCAAAAGTATCCTGCACGAATCTGTAGGGACTTCCCTCTGCACAGGGACTGCTGATGGATAATGAAATGCAAGGAAACTAAGGTTTTAGGGAGAGCAGATCTGGAGAGGGGAACATTCCTGAACCAGAGGAAAAGCATGCATAAATCTGAGAATCTGGGGAAGGGAAGTTGGCCAAAAGACAAAACTGTCTTAATTGGAGGCGCACAAGGTAAGGGGGGAGAAAATACACTCATCTCTTACATGATTCTCTGCATATGGCACATGCAGTATCAGAGGGGAGAAGAGGAAGCCACCTGCACCTGGGCACAAAGAGGGATGCACAAAGTGAGTGAATCCATATAGGCATAAAGAAGACAATTCTCAATGGACTGAGGGATCAGCCCCCTTGTCAGACACATCTGCTGGCAGCCTATGGGAGCATGCTGGAGAATAAGCAGCTGTCTCCTTGGAGCCACCAGCTGCTTTCCCCCAAAAAAGGATTTACACTGTGCCATTGGTTAGCCTCCAAGTAAAATACTGAAGGCAAAGACAGTAGCAGCCTTGGGCAAAAGAAAAGAGAACAGACATCTCCTCCCCAGCCCCCTTCAAAAAGTCCCCACAACCTAAGCTGTTCTTGCCACAGATAACAGCTTGGAAGAGCTGAGAACTTCAGAACAATGCAAGAAAACATGACTTTCTGTGGGGTTTCCATGATTAAATTAGAAAGAGACATAATCCTGTATCATACAATATCCGGTGGTACAAAGTGATGCTATTTCCAAGTATCAAAACACATGGCCATGCAAACAATTCTGAGCAGCTCAGCTCAAGTGCAAGAATGTCAAACATTGAAGAATGTTCAAAAAATGAACTCAGAAGACAAGAAAAAAGTGTTTAGTGGCTAGGGGGGCACACAAGTCAAGGAATTAAAAACTGCACAGGCGTAATTTCACTAAGAGAGCATATATGCAAAAGGCAGCAAAGGAAAGGATGCAATTATGTGCAGTTATCTGAAGCCTGCCAATACATTAGGAAAATTATCTGAAGTAGCACAAGGTGTTGAATTTAGGGAATGAGCTTCTAGAGAAAAACAGCATTTTTTTTCTGCAATAAAATGGGGTGGCATCAAAAGAAAAGGATTATTAGATTGTCAACTATCTTTTCCTTTCCTTCTCCCAAAGGAACATCAGCGCTGTAATTATTTCATACTGGGAATGAAGAAATACCTAAAAATAGCCAATAAATCTTGTATTAATGGTTTAGAGCAGGTGGATCAGCTAAACAAGACTAAACAAGACCGTTGACTAAACAAGAGGTGTACCCACATCCAGTCCCATGTTTTGGATTAGAACCAAATGAGAAATGAAGCTTCCTCCTTCCCTGCAGCTGAGGCTACAGATTTGTCTCTGTAACAGATGTGTCTGGTGGCAGCTAACTCTCTGTGATTTTGTTGTTTCCATTTGCCCTCTCACTCTACTTTATCATGAATCTGCATGACTTGGTATCACTGCTAGTGAAGGATGCCCCTTGGGAGATTTGCTTCCCCATCTTTACTCTCTGATTTCTGAAACTTGTAGGAAAGGCAGGTGATACTCACTCTCCTCCATCCAGATGAGTGTGGTAATAGCAAGAGAAACTTTAGAGTAAGTGAAATCATCTCAGTGGATCCCACAAAAGGCAAAATTAAAATTACCCATCACAACAGCCCCTCCCACATTCACAGATTTATTTAGCTTGAGTAGTAGTAACTTGCATCATCTCCTAGAAAAATAGCCTAACATGGCTTTTCTCTGCCACAAGCACTCATACAGCCATCTGTCCCCCACAACAGCGCTGAGCAACCCTACCCACAGACAAGGCCATACAGCCTCCCTTGTGGGGTTCCACGAGGATCGAGAACCTACACCAGCATCCACGAAGCCCTACTTCAGAGACTTCCAAGGCAGCATTTCCCTATGGCTCTTCAGGCGGCTAGCGAGAGGGGGGACACCGCTCACGAGAGCAGACCAAACGAACCGTGGCCGTGTTTGGAAGGGCCCTGGGGGTGATGGCAATCTCGGTGAGCGGAGAGGCCGTGACCCGCTTCCCCACATCTGCCCCTCCGTGCCCAAAGCCGGCACCTGACAGCAGAGGTGCGCCCGGGGGAGGGTGCCGGTAACGCAGCCTTTGAACTGCACACACCGGGAAAGGAGGAAAAAAACATCACCTGAGGAGTTTTAACCCCTTTCGAAGTAGTCCTCGTCTGTTCTGTGCCCCCTGCCCCGGACGGCAGACCCCCGCGGGTAGCCGCCACCGCGTCCCGCTCGCTCCGAGCGCTCCGGCCGGACTCACAATGCCCGTCCTCGCTCGCCCGCCCGCCACGGTACCTTGTGCAGGACTCCGGCAACACCCCCTCCACTTCCCAGCATTACTCGAGCAGTGTTCGCAGGAGCCCTTCCCGCTAGAGCCGTGCCGCCCGGCCTCCCGGCATCAGAAAAGTTGGACAAAGACCATTTTCACCGCGCGAGTTGCACCATCCCGGCGGGCCAGCGCCAGCTCCCTCTCGCTCCGCGCCCAACGCCGCTTTGTCCCCCGGCCCCGGGCACAGCCTCTGGCCTCTCTCCACGTCTTTCAACAAGTCGGATGCTTGTGAGCAGTCCCGATCCTTGCGCTCCCCTCCAGGCCCTTCACTGGGAACGTCCTCTCCCCGCACAGGTTCCCCCTCCTGCAGGAGTCTCTCTTCCTCTCGCTTCCCAGGATCTGCCTTGTCCCTTTCTCCGGGCTCCTCTCTCTCTCTCGCTCGCTTTCTCTCCCCCCGTCCCTCCCCCCCTCCCTTCCCCCCCCTGCCCCCCCCCCCTTCCCCCCTCCGCCCCCCCGACCTGCTTTCCTTCGCAGAAGCCCAGCGACGGCAAATGGGGGTGGGGGCGCTCCGAGATCCCGCACTCCGAGGCGGCTGCAGCCACTCCTGTTACTTCCGCGGCCACCGCCATCCTCCGTGCCCCACGCCCCGCCGGCTCCCCGGCCGCCGGCAGCCTCCCCTCGCTGCCGCTCCGCTGGGCGGGTCGCTGGGCGGCACCGGCTTCCCTCCGCGATCCCGGGCTGTGCTGCCGAACCCCTCCCGCTTCCCCCACCCAGCCTCTTCCAGAGGGGGGATTTTCCAAAAGGGTCTTCCCTCACCGCCTGCTCTCCGCGGATCCCGAGCGTGGCCGCAGCTGTGTTTGCCCCAACTTCTGCCCAAACCCCTGCCCCAGCACCTACCCCTTCCAAGTTCAGGTCGGGAAGGACAGTGTGGCTGCACAAGATTGATCCTTGGTCAGTCTCCCTTGACATTGCTGAAATCCAGGTTACTGTTGGTCTGCATAACCCAGCCTCAAGTTCGTGCTTTCTTGTGCTCCACCTCCAAAGCTTCCTCTCTACTCAGAGCTGGGCTCCTCAGTCCCAAAGAGACACGGAGTTACAGGAGTGGGTCCAGTGGAGGGCTACAAAAATTATTAACAGACTGAAGCACCTTTCTTATGAGGAAAGGCTGAGAGAGCTGGGCCTGTTCAGCCTCAAGAAGAGATGTCTGAGAGGGGACTCATCAATGTCTATCAGTATCTGCAATGAGGGTGTCGAGGGTGGATCCAGGCTCTTCTCAGTGGTGCCAAGCACTAGGACAAGAGGCAATGGACAGGAACTGACACACAGATAGTGCCACCTGAGTATGAGGGGAAGATCTTCTTCATCAAGCAGGTGACTGACCACTGGAACAGGTTGCCCAGAGTGACTGTGAAGTCTCCCTCACTGGAGATATTCCAGAACCATCTGGAGGCAATCCTGTGCCACGTGCTCTGGGATGGCCCTGCTTGAGCAGGGAGGCTGGAGTAGATGACCCCTCCCGTGATCCCTTCCAACCCAACCCATTCTGTGATTCTGTGAAATGTCACAGAGTCGAGGTGCTTTCCTTCATTCTAGGTACTGACAAATCTCAATAGTCTGGGTGCATCAAACAGGGTTTCTCAGTTCTTCCAAAGGAGAACCTCACCTTCTAATGTGGAAACAAAGGACTAAGAGCATCTTTCTTGAAGAATCTTTCTGGGTGTCTCCTGTTTTCAGCTAATGCAAGAACAAGAATCTACCTACTCATTCTGCAAATGTCACTGGGCTGAACACAGAGAAATGCTAGGGGATGAGGCATACAGCATTACCCTCTGCTCATTCCTACCATTCAGTGAGTTGCACAGCCCAGCAGCAGAGAATGCGGGAGGGTGCCATGAGCTAAACACAGCATGCATTAGGACTGAATGGAAAAGGTATCAAAACTCAGTGCCTTACAATTCATAAACACTTCTGTGATAACACAGAGCAGAATTTTGGGCTTATGTTCCCAAAGTAGCTTCCCTTGGTTTGAAGTATGAACTTCACAATACACACAATAGAAAAGTGACCATGATTCCCTTCCATGTGAGGCACTGGTACGCGTACAAAAGGGAAAACCACATTGAATAAAGTTCTGCTTCAAAGAAGTACCATCGGCAGACAGTGACACATCTCAGTGTTCAAAAAGCAAGGGATAGTTTCCACAGAGCACAGCCTTTTCTAGCAGTTCTGTATATATGCAGAGTAACACAAATACCTACTTCTTCCCAGACAGCATAGTTTCTCTCTTAATCCTCTCTGTGGGGGTTTCTAGACACCAATTACAACAGACCTCTTTCCTTCCAACTTCCCTCCCTCTCACTCCCCCCATCTGATTCTAAAAGAAATTTACTTTAGGAGAAATTGCAGGTATTCAGCTCCTCCTGGAATCTGGTCCTTACTCAGCTGGGTAGTAAATTTTTGCACATATGTTTTCCTTTCTTCCTCATTTTACTACTATGAGGAGCATCTGGCCCCTAGAAAGGAGCAGTGGGACTGTACCATTGCACCGGGGTCGGGAAAGAGGTTAACTAGCTGCTTTGTTCAATAGCTGCAGAAACACTTCCTCCCCTTTATGGTAACGGAATATTCCCCCCAAAACCTCCTCCTCCTCCTCCTTCTTGTGGAATGAAAGCCAAGCATGAGCGAACTGCTACACTGAATGGGGAAGTCTGAGAAAAGTTCCTGTGTACGTGTGCACATGTAACATCCAAACCCTCTTTAAAACCTCACCTGGAGAAAGGCGAGCTGGCAGTCAATCTTTTACGAGGGATTAATTTTTACGTCAACGTTTAAATGGTTTTTTCTCCGATGTTGCAGCATTTCGCAATGCTGCAGAATTTGTATCTTTAAAAAAAAAAAAAAAAAATCCAGTGTCTGAAATCTCCCTCTGCTAGGCAAATTATCGCACCCTACCAGAAAAACTCAGCCCCCTCGGTATATAAGCAACCACAGCCGACATGAACAGAAACAGAGAAGAAAAAGCTCTCCATCACAAACTACCACGCATGGATCGGATTCTCAGCAGAATCTTAAATGTGACAAACCCAGCATATCTCATGCAACAGTGTGGTTTGCATGATATAGAGCTGTGATCTGCAAAGAGGGCTGCGTGCACCCCAAGGGGGTATGCAAGGCAACCCATTGGCGTGCAGGAGGAAAGTAACAGAACTTCAGTAGTACATAATTTATAAATAAGTAAATATATGTGTAATGGGGGTGTATGCTAAAGCCTTTTACCAAAAGGGATACGTGATCAAGAAAGTTTGGAGACACTGATAAAGACAATCATGTACTCCAAATTACACAGACAGACATTCATTTTATAGACATAATTCCACACAGTAGTGGGTTTCAAATGTCCAGATACACAAACAGATCACGTAATATTTAAAGTTGCAGTTATTAAAACAATGGTCAGAGCAGCAAAGCATAATTCATTTATCAAATACTCTCCTCACTGTGTGAAACATGTTAGGTCTTGAAAGAGAAAAGAATTGGAATGTGCAGGGCAGACCACACAAACCAAAGAGAAGAAAACCACCCATGAGAGAATAGCTGAGGAGGATAAAAGGGAGGGGTGAGGCTAAGACAAGGGGAATAGAGTTTCAAAGAAAAAGGAGAGAAGAAGGAGGGTAAGAGTGAGAGAGGTGGGAGACAGAGGTAGAGAAAGCAAGATACACACAGAGCAACTATAAAAGACAGACAAGGAAAGAAAGGGATGTGAAGAAGAAAGGGAGGAGCTGGGAACAGCAAACAGAATAGCAGGCAGAGGAAAGAATAAGAAGGGTACTATTTATACATGAGAGAACATGTTTGACAAGCAGTTTTGAAGCAGAACTATTTAGTGGATAAAATCTTCAAGAAGATTTTTTCATGGGCAGATTTATTACTGCAACTGTCTGAAATAGCCCATTTTCCTTCACAGATTTCTAAAAAATAATCATACAGATCAGTAAACTAAAACCTTATAATATCCTTCTGGATACCCTATATCCAAAGCCTTGTTGTTTTGTTTGTTGCTGTATTTGGTGAAGTACAAAGGTATTTTCTCCCTAAGAAAGCCTGGCACAAAAAGAGGAGAAGGTTAAAGAAAATTCCTAAGAGGTAACTGAAGATAATTTGGGGAAGCACAGAAGTGCAAAGGACTGAGGGGCAGCTCAAGATGGAAAAACCAGACACTGCATCTTTACAGTCTCCACACTGGCTCCTGGCAACCACCATTAGACAATCATGCTTTTAAAATTTTTTTTTTTTTTAATCTTTATCACAATTAATGAGATTTTTTACCAGCAAGAATGCTTCTGAGTCTCAGTTCTCCCTTGAAACAAGCAGTGTTCTGCTTCCAGATGATGCTTATTCTCTGCCTTGTGCCTTTTTTGACATCATTCATTTCTGCTTAGGGCTTTGCTTATGAGCTTTAATGGAAATAAATGTCAGAGAGGAGAACTCCAATCTACATTAGCTGACTATTCACCCACCTGTATTTTTAATTATTATTTTCATTAAAGTATGTGTATCAGTTGTTAGAAAATTATCTTCCTTGACTACTATATCAACCAATCTTTATAGTGTAACAGCGTATTAATTTTGTTAGCATATATTAGTTCACATTATACACTGTATCTTCACAAAGTTGTGAAGTTTTACTGAACTTAGTATTGTTCCTGCTTAAGTAAGAGAACTAAAAGGTAACCTAGTCCTGGAAATACGGACTTTGACAACCACAATAAGAGCAGCATCCTAGACCACATCTTCCCAGCATCTTCTGGCATCAGAGCAAGTAATTATAGCAAGACTGACTCCAGGGATGTCTGGATCAACAGATAAGCAGTAAGAATTCTGCAAAAATGCAGGTGCTTTGCAGAGATTTACTGTTATTAATAATCAGTAGTGTGGGTGTAAGTGATTAGTCAAATCTTGTATTACCTGAATGTTTGAAGGGTATAAGAATTGTGTGTAAAACCACATTCAGGTTGCCCCAATTTGGCTGGGACACCTCATGCACGTGAATTAATATTTGCCCATTGTAATTCTGTGCTTTGCATCCTAACCTCTCTCCTCAGTTGGCACGGGCCAGTTGCAAATTTTCCTGACAGTCTCAGAGGTGAAGAAACAGCTAGACTTGTGCCAGTTCACCAGAGCTAAAGTCTAAATGTCTGTTTATCTGTCCATTTTCCAGCATCCTACCTATGCAACCTGAGCATTCTAACACGCTTATCACAAAGACTGAGTGCCAGTGTTCATCATGCTAACACCCAGGGGAAAAAACAGCCATTTGTGGTGTGGACCAGGGTATGGGGAACTTTAAAAGGAGAAGTGGCTGCCTGGCAATCCATGACTGGTTTTACACTAAGCCTTGTTTCTTGCTGGGACTGGACACTATTTAGTCAATTCTGTGCAGACCTGCAATCCAGCTGTGTAAGTTCAATACTGCTACTAGGCTTTACCTGAATGCCCAGACCTTGTAAATTAACTTTTTGCTTACTGAAACATGAGACACTACAGGGTTTCTGAAGCTGCCAAAGGGAGAAAAAGTAAAATTCATGAACTCTGCAGCCATGGCCCAGGAATAGAAATTTGCCAGTAGAGAGATGTATGTTTATCTTGTATATATTGTTATTAAAGTCCTATTAATCCCCTAGAATGTATGAATGTTTAGGTATATCTTTTATAGAGGTATTGAAGTTGTGAACTTGTATGTTTTACAATCTCCTCTATATTCTATAAAACACTTGAGACTAGCCCTGTCTACCTACTGATCTGTGTTGATCCAAGCTTCACTCAATTCCTTTGGATGTGTGCTGCAACCACAGTTCTTGACCAATTTTGAAATTTTGAATTTCTCCTTGTGTAAACCAGAAACTCTAAACTCCTTTTGGAATAGCACAAAGTACCACTGTATTTTTTTCAGTATTGTCTGTTTGACTTGGAAGGAAGAGGGGCTCAAGTAAACTGCAATTATCCTACTATTCTGTTGCTTCCGTAAGAGTGTTTGGAAATATTCCATACTTTAAGGAGATATGACTCCAGAAAGCTGCAGAAAATTCAAAAAATCTCTGTTTTCAGTTGCATGCTTATGCTCTAGTGGAAAAAATGGACCAACAGTTACGTAGATGGAAAGGGAAGTTGCATTTCCTAAGTGCCCTGGGATTTAAGAAAAATCTCCCTGCTAAAAAGACCACATAACATACAACTTATTCTTGGAAGCCCAGTAGAAAAATAAGGACATTAAGTTACTGGCATTGAAAGGCAGAGAGGTGAAGGCTTCACACCCTCAGGAAGCTGAAAGGAATGGAGCTGAGCTTCCATGAGAGAACATAAGGTACCCACAGGATTTTTCTTTTTGGTTACCAGAGGGTGGCTGGTGCCTCCCTATGTCCAGATCCATCAGTAAAGGTCTGTGAGCCTGCTCAAACTTGCAGCAAGGGGTTACATAAATGACTGCCTTTTTCATTTAGCTTTTGGCTGAAAAATGAGTGGGAAAGGAGAACTACAAATTTAGTTGGGAATAAAATGATTTATTTTCTTTCAGAGAGAAAAAGAACGTGGGAAGTGTTAAAACAATTTTGTTTAGCATGAAACT
The DNA here is from genome assembly GCA_018697195.1 of Certhia americana. Lineage (NCBI taxonomy): Eukaryota > Metazoa > Chordata > Aves > Passeriformes > Certhiidae > Certhia > Certhia americana. The sequence continues at coordinate 73,043 of JAGMWU010000097.1, read as the reverse complement.
CCACTTAATGTAATTATTTCAGGAGTTTTTCAGAGAAGGGAATGAATGGCTGGATACATCTCCTGGCAGAAAATGTGTTTCATGAACAGAACTGGTCTCTATCCTGGCAGTTCCTGGGTCTCAGCCTGTTGCATGGGTGCCAGTTTCTTCCCCAAGGAATGCTTAATTACCTGTAAGATATGGAAACATCTCAACAGAAAAATTAATTTCTCATTCAATCTCCCATGCACACACTGGCATATTCAGGAACCCAGAGGTGGCAACATATTTATAGAAAACAGTTTAAAAGCACTGTAGTGAAAAATGGGAATTTATTTCCAAGGCTGTAGTCCACAGATATTTCAACCCCACAAGAATAAGAACCGCTACTGAGATAGATAACCTTACACTTTTTTTAAATCTGCCTTTCCTCACCACCTTCCCAGTGCTATCAGCAAAGATTTGTGCAGTGATCTGGATCAAGGACCTGATCTCTCTGAAAACTAATTCATCAAAAATTAAATGCACAGTTTTGGTGTACATGTAGGAGACTTTATGGAATTGAATAAAATGCTACAGCTACAAGATGGATGGGAAGGCAAAGGGTGTGCAGGCTGGGGAGGGACAGTCAACAGAGTTAATGTTTGTTTTAAGTGGACATATGCCAGTCCCCAGAGTATGAGGCCTTTGAAACTGAGTATCCCATAGCAGGGATGTGTTTTCAGTGCCCCTTGCTGTTGTGGTCTGTGTATGAAACTGCTTTCTTCCCACCAAAAATAAAGCTGCAAAAAGAAAGAAAGAAAATTGTTAAGAAACTATGCAAGAAAATAAAGCTAAATCTGAAAATGCCTCCAGAAATTGTTGAAATGCCCTTGTTGAGCAAATCTGGAAAATTCAAAAAACTGAGGGTGTGGAGATGTGAAGTCACGCAGGTTTAGCCACAGGGTAATAACATGCAAAGAGTAAACCCCCTATGCATTAGGCAGCACAGCTGCAGAAGGTAACACCTTCTGCAAGTAAGCACCTTGAAGGTAACAAAAGCAATGAACAACTGCTTCTCTTCATCATGTTGAGAGTAGTCTATTACAATCACATCAGCTCTCCTGCTCATCACCCTGAATCATAGAATTATATAATCACAAGATATCTTGAATTGGAAAGGATCCATATGGATCATTGAGTCCAACCCCCTGGTCCTCACAGGACTGCCTAAATCTAAACCATATGACTTAAGTGCTCCTTGAACTCCAGCAAGCTTGGGGCTGAGACCACTTCCCTGGGGAGCATGTTCCACAGACCAACAGTGCTCTCAGTGAAGGAATTCTTCCTAATGTCCAATGTAAACTTCCCCTAACACAGTTTCATATAATTTCAGTGGAATGAAAAGACAATAAAAATGTCTTTTTAAATACATCAGCAACAAGTGAAGGGTAAGGAGAATCTCCATTCTTTACTGGAGGCTGCAGGGGCAAAAACAGTGACAAAGGATGAGGAAAAGGTACGTAATGGACCTTCCTTTCCTCAGTCCTTAATAGCAAGATGTCAGTGGCAAAGCCAGCTAGCTCACTTCCGAGGGGCTGGTCAAACTACCACGTTTTTGTTTGTTTGCTCTCCAAGCTCTCTGAGATGGATGATGGGGACAGGGAGCAGAATGCACCCCCCATAATCCAATGGAAATTCTCAGTGACCTGCTGCACCACTCAGATGCACACAGGGCTTTGGATACAGATGGAATCCACCTGAGGGACCTGGGCCACCAGGGAGGGCCCTGTTGACTGGATGTTGGCAAATGTGATGCCCATCCAAAACAAGGGCCAGGGGGAGGATCCAGGGAGCTACAGATCTCAGTGCCTGGGAAGGTCAAGGAACAGCTCATCCTCAGTGCCATCACCCAGCATCACACAGGGCAACCAGGGGTTCAGGCCCAGCCAGCATGGATTTAGGAAAGGCAGGTCCTGCTTGACCAACCTGATCTCCTCCCATGACAGGGTGACCTGCTTAGTGGATGACGGAAAGGCTGTGGATGTTATCTTCTACCTGGGCTTCAGTAAAGCCTTTGACACCGTTTCCCACAACATTTTTTGGAGGCTGCTTATCATTTGGACAGGTATACTTTTTTGCTGGGTTAAAAACTGGCTGGATGGCTGGGTCCAGGAAGTGGTCAATGGAGTTGTGTCCAATTGGCAGTTGGTCACTGGTGGCATTCCCCAGAGCTCAGTATTGTGGCCAGTCCTGTTTAGTATCTTTACTGATGACCTGGACAAAGGGATGAAAGGCACCCTCAGTCAGTTTGCAGGACACGTCAGACTGGGTGGGAGTGTGGATCTGCTGGAGGGCAGGAGGGCTCTGCACAGGGATCTGGACAGGATGGATCCATGGGCTGAGGCCAGTTGTGTGAGGTTCAATAAGGCCAAGTGCCAGGTCCTGCCCTTGGGTCACAACATGAAGAGTTACAGGCTTGGAACAGAGTGAAAAGAATGTGGCCCAGCATAAAAGCACGTGGGGGTGTGGCTGAACAGGAACTGGCAGTGTGCCCAGGTGGCCAAGAAGACAAATGGCACCCAGCCTGTATGATCAATACTGTGGCCAACAGGGCCAGGGCAGTGATCATCTCTATCTCATTGGCACTGGTGAGGCCACACCTCGAGTGCTGCTTCCAGTTCTGGGCCCCTCACGACAAGAAGGGCATTGAGGGGCTGGAGCAAGTCCAGAGAAGGGCAACAGAGCTGGTGAAGGGTCTGGAGCACAAGTCCTGTGAGGAGCTGCTGAGGGAGCTGGGGTTGTTTGGCCTGGAAAAAAGAAGGCTCAAGGGGGACTTTATCATGCTCCACAACTGCCTGAAAGGAGGGTGTTGCCAGGTGGGAGTGAGTCTATTTTTCCATGTAACAAGCAACAGGGCAAGAGAAAACAACCTTCAGTTGTGCCAGGGCAGGTTTAAGTTAGAAATAAAGGAAGATTTGTTCACCAAAAGGTTTATCAAACACTGGAACAGGTTGTCCAGGAAAGTGGATGAATCACCATCCCTGGAGGCATTTAAAAGATGTGCAAATGTGGCAATTAGGGACATGTCTTAGAGACCAACTTGTCAGTGTTTGGTTTATGGTTGGATCTGATCTTAAAGGTCTTTTTCTACCTTAATTATTCTAGATTTCCTTGTGTCCTATCTTGGGTCACCGGAGAGGGAAGATTAGCACCTCCCACTCTATTTACCTCATGAGGAAGCTGTAGGCCACTCCTCAGCCTTCCTTAGGCTGACCAAACCAAGTGACATCTTGCTCTGGAGACCTTTCATCATCTTGGTTGCCTTTCTCTGGACACACTCTAATACTAACCTGATATTCCTGTTACATTGTGGTTCCCAAAAGTGCACACAGAACTTGAGGTGAGGTCACATCAATGCAGAGCAAAGCAGGACAATCCCCTGCCTTGCTTGGCTGGTGATGCTGTGCCTGATGCACCCCTGGACACAGTTAGCCCTTTTGGCTTTCGCCAGGGCACTGCTGACTCATGTTCCACTTGCCATCAACCCAAACCCCCATATCCCTTTCCACAAGGCTCTCCAGCCTCTCATCCCCCAGCTGGTATATGTCAGAGTCCAGGCTGCAAACAAAGAGGACTAAGATTCGTGAAAAAGGCACAAAAAAGAATTGAAGAAAACCATGGAACAGGGAGTGTAATTTTGAACTAGAGCCCAGGAGAACGGAGAGCCGGCGAACGCGTTGGAGAAGAAGTGATAAACTCTTCCTCGCGCTGAAGTCTGAACACAGAGTGACGATAGCGTGTAGAGGGCCTAGCATTTCGCTGTCTCTCGCAGGAGAGCGTGGAGCCGTGCTTGTCCCTGGAGTTCCCCTGGGCAGGAGATTTCGGGGCGCGCCTTCCAGGGCCGCGGATGGGGCCGGTTCTGCAGCAGAACAGTGCCGCCCGGTGGCCAGCGCCGGTACTGCCGGCCAGCCCAACCATGGGAGCGCCCGCAAGGGCCGGCCCGGCCGCACGGACCTGCGGCTCATCCCCCGCGCTTACCGCAACCAGGGGTACTAAAGCACCGAGTAGTCAAATGTTAGAAATCCCATGAAGTAAACAACACCCAAAACTCGGGAAGGTACGAGCCCTCTCCCTTTCTGGGTCCTTACTAGCACTGCATAGTTCAGCGTACTGAACTCGGTCGGGAAAGTAATTTGAAACTACTTATTTAATCTCTAGCATTTCAGGGATACTCATGAAATCTAAGTGACTGACTTATCACTAATCATTAACTGCTAACCTGATGCGCTCTTCTCTGCTGCAGAAAGTATCTTGAAGCAATGGGTGCTGGCTGTTTAAAGTCATCCTTATGCTACTGACACAGTTTGATGCTACGTGTGGTTTAAGTAAATATTTATTTTCTCAATCTATGATTTTCTCCATGAAGCTGTACTCCTTCAGCCGAGACAGCCAGGGTTCTGAGTGCACCAATAAGCTTTAATTGTTCTAGACAAGCTCACCTGTACTCTCAAACAATGCAGTTTCTGTCCCTTGCCCCAAAAGCTGTATTTGAACTCAAGTGTCACATTCCTCGTCTAAGCTATGTTGTGAGCAGGTCTTCACCTGCGTTGTTGGTAAGATGGGTGAAATGCACCGTTGGCCTGCAGATCCTGCCTTGCATTTGTTGTTAGAAAAAGCTCCCAAGATGTTTTATGGACCATATTTACAATTGCCTGTTCTCATACAGGCAATCTTCTGCTAGCTCATCCAAAGGTTTTTTCCGCTACTTAGTGAACACTGGATTGATGCATAAATGCTTGGGAGCATTTTAAAGGCAGAGTGTCATTCAGGAAAGGCCAGCTTAAAGTTTTTGCCACTGACACAAGTGGCTATGTTACTTTTCCAAAACACAGAAATTTTTCTCAGATCCCATTAGCATTACTGAGACAATGAATCAGTCCTTATACAGGCAAGAGCAGGGAAATGTCATCTTTAAAAAACTGTAGGTTTTATGGAAAATGTCATGGAACTATTTCTACAAAGTCTGTCAATTAGAGTCAGGTTTGTGAGGACCCATCTGTAGTTGGATCTCACCCGTACTGCAGCTCACCTGCATAAAAAGAGTAACACTTTTGACAAAGTATAACCAAGTGAACAATAAAGAGCTGTAGGGGAGTAAAAAAAATGAAAAAATGGGGAACCTGCAGCTGTGCTTCACAGCAAGATTGGACAGGTCATCAAAGCAAACAAACAAACAAATAAATAAATAAGATGTGTGCATGCAAATGGTGTGGTAGAGTTGTTGTCTTGTTACAGTTGATTATGTGTCTGCTCAGAGATGACAGCAAACAGCTTGTCTGGGCACAAAATGCAGGTGAGGAAGAGGATACCTCTCCCAAAGCATCTAGTGTAGGCTGCTTGCAATGAGGGGCTTTCTGGTTTCACGTTCAACAAGATGAACAAGGATGTGGTTGAAAGATTTCTGTCTGTAACTGCAAGTCTGCATGCTTGACTAAGAATTCTCTGGCTGAGAGAAAAAAATAGCTTCCAAAAAATTCTGTGACTTCAGATAAATGCAAGACTGTATCTGAGGGTCAGTTCTTAAACTGTGGCCTGTAAAGAAAGCAAAAGTGTTTTGTCCACAGCAAGGTGGGTTTGCTTTTTTCTCCATAAATAAACTAGCCTAATGTCTTGCTTCTACCTCAGCATCCTAGGGACAGACCTTAATCACAAATTACCTGTCTTGTGCTTTCTACAACTCCATTTTTCTTTCTCATTCACATTTATCCTAAAATACAGCCTTACAATGACTCTGTGATAGTGTAATCAGGCAGTCTGGTATTTCTACCTACTGACTTTCTGTCATTCCCTTGATATGAAGTGCTTTTTAATGAACTGTTGAAATCCTTCATTTTCCTGGACTGAGCCACTGCCTGAGCAATGCTAAATCAATAAATGTTTTGAGCCAATCATTTAAGAGGAGAGGAAGTTGCCACATGCAGAGAGGTTCATGTATGAGTTGGCTCAGGGTTCAGCATCCTATACTCAAGTTCATACATAAAGAACAGAAATTATTGTGAAAAATTCATGTTTAAGGTGCATTTTTCTCTACTTTCAAAGATGGAACATAACTCATAAAAGGAATACTCCAGGAAAATGGGACTGATTTCATAACCGGTTTTTCAGTAATTCTCTGGTAAAATGATTCTGTGAAAGCAGAATGCTGAATAAAGCACCTGAGGAAAAGTATTAACTTCAGACTTTTCAGGAAACTGAAAAAATAATTAAAAAGGGGGAACTGGGAATAAAGGGAGAGTCTTGTAAAAGGAGGGAAAGTAAGAGCAACATCATAACCAAATAAAAAAAAACAGACGAATTAATGGAGGCTGGGAAAAGGAAGGTTTTGTAGGGAAAAATAAAATCCAGGCAACAGATAGAACATCTGGCTTCGAAGTGCCTGATATCTCTTGCTGACATCAGTGCAGTTGCAGGACAGGAAAATGCTGACACGGGTTGTTGTTTCTCTTTACAGACTGCTGAATGTAAGAACACACTGGAGCTGTCAGGACCAAGAGGTGTGTCTTCTCTTTTTTAACTCCTTCTTTCAGGTGAGTGCTCTCAGACCTCTTGGTAGCCTCCCTGTTTGGTTTCTGAGCTCCAGGGATCATCCAGCTTCTGGGAAAGCCGCAGTGGCAGTGTTCCTAGGAACCAGCAGCCAGCCCTTGAGGGAGCTTTCCCAGCGCTGGTGGTGTGCGCTGCTGTGGACAGAGAGAGCATCCTGCACAAACGTGTCCCGGCTGGTCGGCAGAAGAGGCAGCTCCCAGAGAGCCCAAGGAGTTCTATCAGCAGTGGTACAGGGGTGTGTTGCTGGTGCCTGGAGCCTCATGTTGAACCACGCAAACACAGCTCTTGCACAGAGCTCTTTTCCAGCTGAGCAGAACTGCGCTGGTTTCAGCTGGCGCTCCCCACCCTCTCTTGAAGGGAGGTGCCCCGGACTGCTTCCTGATAAATATAGACTGTTTACCTTTTGTTAATCCTGGAAGCTGAATGAAAAAGGAACTCCTCGTTAGTAAAGTCTTTTCAGAGGTTTTATTTCAGATTACAAGCAGAATTACTCTCAAGCTCCAAAGAAAATTCTGAGTTAATCGAAAAACTTTTTATTGATTTTTTCCAGTATCTCTGATAACTTTTGTATTTTTTTTCCATTGCTACACATTTTACACATAAAAATAAGATTCGCTGAAAAATATAAAACTGCCTTCTCCTTGAGAGTTTTCTTAAAATCTGCATTTTCAGGATGTATGGAATGTGGTTCATCCACCTCAGTCTAAGGAATGCTCATCAGTGAGAAATCCACGGAAAGGTGAGCCCTCAAGTGTGTTCATGCCCTAGGGGAAGGGGAAATGGGATCAGCTCACAATCAGTTTAATTATGTGTGGGAGGGACAATTTCTTTTGACTCACCCTGCACTGAGATTTTATTAAGGAATAGGGAACAGGTTGTTCTTAAATCTTGTTTAGGCATTGTGCCTGTTCACTGAAATCCTGCTCTGGAGCTGGCTGGCACAGCTCGTGCTAAGGCCTGATGGATGCTGAGGGCAGATACTGGGTCAAAGAGAGAGCACCAGTAGGCAGGACAGGCGTCCAGAAAAGGGAAAAAGGCCATTATGCAGCCACTGTCACCTGCAATCCCTGGCACCTGCAGCCATCCTCTCCGTCTGCCGCTTGCTGCACAATCTGCTAATTTATGAAAATGATGTAGACCAAACCTTCGGGCTGGAAGATATAAAATAAAACAATCATCTTACTCAAGAATGCGTTTGGAGCAGACACAATAGCAGCTGGATTACTGGGACTTCCGTGCTTCCCAGTGTTCCACAGGGGATGCCCAAAGTGTGATGGAAGAGGAAGGGTGAACATTCTCTCTATCGGCTAAATGACTAATTGATTTTTTTTTTCCTTGTAAGGGCATGAATTAACAATCATGGGTTCTAAGATTTGAAACCGTATGATTTGAATGCTGAATAAGTGAATTCCTGTGATAGACTAGTACTAGGGAAAAGGGGATTGAGCCCTGTTTGTCAGACTGGCTGCATTTCTTTATGACCTCATGAAATAAAGTTTACATCACAGGTATTTTATCCTGTAAATTTGAGATATCCCAATGGCCCATGACCAAGTATTTAATTTTCAGCACCTGAGTATATCCATTGAGTATATCCTAATGCTGTTCCATCTGCAGTCTTTTCTAGAGATACTTGACATTTCCCTCAGGTTGAGGAAAACTAAAGGCTAAAGGATGCATAAGAATTTCTTTTAGGGACAGAAAAATGTTCAAAATTTTCAATTAGGAAAAACGAGGCTATAAATAACATTTTCCCTGGTCTGCATTACCAGAGGTAAAGTCTTTACAAACAGTCTGATGGGTGAAGGTGTGAGTGCTGATGTCTCTGAAATGGGTACCAATGTCTCTACTGACTTTGAGCAGCAGGTTTGTTGCAGAGCCCTGACCTCGGCTCCTGACTCAGACAAGGGTCTGCACAAGCCTGAATGCCTGAACTTTGGGGTAAAACAGTGGGTTCGAGGGGGGAATATGTGGAAGGCAGTTTGGGAAGGCTGCACCTTCCCAGTGCCTCAGCAGTGGGGAAAGGAAGAGGCAACCTGTGGCAGGGAGTTCAGGATCAAGGGAGGCTGTGCCCTCTGAAACCAAGAGAGAGAGAAAACCCTGCAGGTGTGTGCCCCAGGAGACTCTCTCCATTTATTCCAATAAAGCTGAAGGACTCCTCTGTCTCCTTTTTGGACATAAACCTCTGGCACTTGTGGATTTTCCTGAAAATTATAACTTTAAAAAAAATTTTTTATTTTTAAAATAAATAAACTTCATCTCCTGCTTTCTTTTTGAGTATCTTAATACAAATTTAACTATAGTAAAATAATATGAATAGGAAAACATCCTTTAGCCCTACTGCTGGTAGAAATTCAGCTTAGTTCTTAAATCATCTTATGTAACTGCAGAAATAAGAGATTAATTAATTTCTAGTCTTTTATATTCCTATTTGTCTGCATATACTAATTTATTGACAGCTATTTGATGCAAACTTTATATCATAGTTTTAGAGAAAATTGTGTTATCACATTTTGCATGTACATCAACATAAGTTCATTTCTGCAATGACATTGCTCCCCAAACTCTTTTTCAGCTTCACTAAACAGCTTCAAATGTTTGTAAAGAAAATGTAATAAGGGTTTCTCTGTGGATTCAAGTGTATTTGTTAAAGTCAATAGTGTTAAAGCAATGGAGAATCTCACATATATCTTAGTTATGGAAGTTTATCAATGCTTATTGAAAATTCTTTACCTTTCTCTATGAAAATGCTAGATACTCAAATTTTCAAATGGAATAGTAAAGTTTATTTGTATTTTATTGTCCTGGTTTCTGCTGGGGTAGAGTTAATTTCCTTCCTAGCTATTGCAGTGCTGCCTTTTGGATTTGGAAAGAGAATGGTGTTGATAACACACTGATGTTTTGGTTTCTTGCTAAGTCGTGTTTATCCTGAGTCAAGGATTTCTTTCTTTTTTCATGTCTCATGCTCTGCCAGTGAGGAAGTAGACAAAAGAAGCTGGGAGGGACCAGCAGACCCAAGCTGACCAGAGGGATATTCCAAACTAAGAACATCATGTATTTAAACTGGGGGGAGTTCATGGAGCTACAGCCAGTCTGGACTTGGGAAGTGAGGTCTGACATTAGTCAGAGGAAGGTGAGCAATAGCATTGTGCATCACTTGTTTGTTTCATTATTATTATCATTACCTTTATCATTAATACTCACATTATTATATTTGACTTTATTTTCAATTATTAAACTGTTCTTATCTCAACATACAAGTTTTACTTTGATTCTCCTTCCCATTCCATCGGGGGAGGTGTTGGGGGAAAAGGAAGGGGGTGATTCATCTCCAGCCGTTTCATCTCCAGCTGAGCTTAAACCCACAGTTTAGGACAGTCCTTTTTGCCAAAGTGGGCCATGAAGGGTTGAGATAAGGACAGATCCAACCAGAGTGTGTTGTGAGATTATTTTTTTTCTTGCAAGAAGTAGTTTGATTACCAACACAACATCAAATATCACCACAAATAAGGGTGTTTATGGATTTGTTACTTATGGTTCCCATCTTTCCCAGAGAAGAAGTACAACTAACTGCATGAGTTCTTTTCTCAGGATGCGATAAAAATTACGGAATCTAACAGGGTTTGTGTACATTGTTGCACAGTGAAAGTGGCCTGATACCTCATGCTCCTCAAACTACAAAAAAAGTTATTAATGTCACTCAGATTCACTTTCCTCCTTCCCCTCCATATTTAACTGTCCACAGTATCAGCCTCTAGTCAATTTTAGCCAGTATGCAGTAATATTTTTGGAATAATCTAAACAGTGAAGAAAAGGATGGTTGTGACAGATATAGAAATAGTAGTATACTTTCTCAATCACATCCTATTACCAAATATATAGTTATATCATTAATTAAAACTACCTTAGATGCTGCAGGGCTATGCCTCTGCGTTGTTGTATCATGAGCCAGAAAGATTTCTTCCTTCTCCCATACAGTCCTGTTAGCACCATAAAATGCAAGCTGGGTTTCTTGGTCCTTCCAGTATGTGGCTCTCACTTTATTCCCTGCCTGGCTATATGTTATTTTTATGTTATTTTCAAAGTCAAAAGCTTTGATTTTATTTCTTCTTTTTTTATCATATGGATAAGATTGGCAGCAAAGAAATTAATTTTGTTTGGTGATTATATGTGAGATTTTGTACAGATGTGCCAGAAAGAAAACTCTGCAATTAAATACTTTTATCACTATGCGATAAAATACAGTTTCAGGCTGGTTTTAAGGTTTTGCTGACTTGTCTTCTTTCCTTGGTTTTTCAGTAAACTGTTGAATAGTTAATGAGCAGTATCTTCTACTCAAGAATGTGTGGCAGCCAGCATCCTTTAGGTTTTATTTGCAGCTGTGCTGTAAAGCATCCTTCTTTATTTACATGAGAATTTGGAGGCCTATAGCTTTTGCTTCCTCTGCAAAGTATTTTATTGACTGCATTGAAAGTAAATATACTCAAAATCAATACCTTGAATGTAAGGCATTGCTTAGGTGAAGGGCAAGCCGCTGTAATTGCTGCATCTTGGTCCACAGCATTGCAAGAAGACTAAACATCCTTTCCTGGAGTTTCTATTCTCTTTATTTTAGCCTCCACCTATCTGTCTTCTGGCTGAGGTGATACACCTCTTGGTCTTCTGACTGCTATTTCCAGTTCTATCTTCCCTCTCACCAAAGCATTTGCATTGTTAATAAGCACGAGGACTTAGCTTTATGCCAACCTTCCTCTTTTACTATTCAACTCCTAATGCTGCCTGTTGTCCCTTGCTCTCCTTTCTAAAGCACTCACAAGCTGGTTTATTAGTGAGAAACAAAAGATCAATAGGTCTGCACCATGCTTGATGCTGGCAGCTAAAATAGGAGGCAGACTAATAGGAGTTGTGGTCAGCTGCCCAAGGAGTCATCAGTCCTGCAGGACAGGATATTCATGGCTTCTGAGTAGTGTGATACGAAAGACTAAACCTGGATGAACATGAGAATGTGCTTTATTCTGGTGTTGATTGCCAAACAGAAGAAGGCTTTCAGTATAATTCCTCTCAGTCTGTGTGTTTGAAAGAACAGAGGGTAGAATTTGCACAACAAGGTTGTGTAGACCAGATGAGTGGGTGGGAGAAGCCTGAGAGTTTCTTGTGTTCTTAAACAAGTACAAGATGACAAAAAGTAGTCATCTGAAGGTCTAGTAATGGAAATTTTAAAAAGTTGCTTTGTTATCTGGAGACTAACAAAAGTACAGTCTGATCACAGCTGTGAGGTTTGGCAGGCCTTGATGCAAAAGGGCCTTGTAGTAGGCACAGGCACAGAAAAGTTGTTTAGAAATTTTGAGTTTTAATTGAGGAAGAGGAAAAGCAAGAAGTTGGGAAGAGGAGACAATGGAAGTAATCTGTAAGTGTTGTATGCAAATTCTGGAGCAAATTAGGGATAAGCTTAAGGTTAAGAAAAATGGCAGTGGAAGATAGAAAGTCTGAAATGGTATGTGATTCAGCTGGTCTGTAGTTTTTACCTGCCTGGAGGAAGGAAAATTATCTGAGATCATGTTCAAGGAAAGAAAGATACCTGAGCAGCCATTGCTTCTTCTTTTTATCACGACATTCACTAAATGTATGAACAGACATACATGAAAAACTGCTGGGCATGAAAAGATTTTCTCCTTTCTCTGGTTTTGTTTGTTTGTTTGCTTGTCTGTTTTACTCCTTCCCTTTTTCTTTCTTTTTTTCTTTTTCAGGTGGATTCTTTGATTCTCCACCAGGAGGGGCACAGAGACAGTCTTGCATTTACTGCTTCCAACAACCAGTTCAGGGAGTTGAGACAGCATGTTTTAGTGCAGGCAGGAAAAGAAGTGGAAGTTTAGACTGAGCATAAAAACACTTTTTAAAAAAAAGGAAAGCCCAAAACATTGGGGTGCCTTACAGTGCCAGGAGCCTTCCGTATGACCAAGCACATGCAGGTCCTGCAAAAACAAAAGAATAATCTCTTACTCTCACTGTGAGTAGCTGAACAGACTAAGATTCTGTCAGTAGGCCAGTTTCTTTCCCTTCCGCCCTCACTAATAGATGTTCCGTGATACAGAGTCCATTCCTTAATTCCATTAAATTTGCAATAGGAATTTAGAACTGGTTCAAATGAAAAAAAAAAAACAAGAAGCCATCCTAAAAAAGGTGGATTGAAATTCTAGGCCTGAGTAGGAGTGCTATAGTAGCAAACCTACATTGCCAGTGGCTGAACTGCAATGACATCAATCTTGTGCTGTGCTGAAATTTCCATGACCGTCCCTGAACAACCCACAGAGTTCTGAAACAGAGACACCATCAAGGAGTTTGGGACCTCCTGAAAGAAAACCTATCATTCAGCTCTGAAAAATAGCAGCATTCAAATTTCTGACAATGAAGATAGCTAAGAGACCCCTGATTTATGAGATAAATATTTGTGCAACATCTCTGGATATTATGAAATCCACGCTGAAACTCACACTGAAATCCTCCTCTGTGTAACTCATCCTCACCAAAAGTGCTGTGTGAAACTGAACTGACCAGAGAAGAGATTATGGAACATGAAAATAAATACAGTATTATATTATATATATTTTATATCTACATCTATATATATAGATATAAAATACATATAATACATATACAGTATAATATACAATACATATAATGCAGTATTATATTATATATATATATAAAAATATATATGTTACGTAAATATAATATATTTACAGTTAATATCATTATATCTTTTTCAAATAAAAAAAAAAGTGACACAAGTCTGAAACAGCTGCCTTACAGACAAGAGTAAGTATTCTCTCATGTAAAATGTTCCTGATACTCATGACTGGACGCTAACAAATGTAACTAATTTAAAAATAAATTTGACAAATTGAGAAAAAAAGGGCATATTTTCTATATTTCATCTTGTCTTTTTTCCTGACAGGGTAATAGTCAGGAAATTTGAACAAATAAATTTTTTCCCACCAAAAGAAAAGGAAGAAAATAAAAAAAGGGGTAAAATAAAAGGAAGTGAAGTATTTTTTAAAATGCACCTAATTTTTTTAAATTTTAAATTTTTTAAAAATATAATAATGTAATTCTTTTTCCCCTGAAAGACGCATTCGTACTTAATGGATCAGTTCTATTAATGTTGCTAGTAACAACTTTTTTTCCACATCTTGTAATTTCAGTGTCACACACAAAAAAAAAAAATCGCTAAAAGGTTAATCATGACATTTGTTGAGAGTGAAGCCCATGTCACATGTATTTATTCCCATTAAGAAGAAAGTTGGCCTAACACAGCACTGAGCTGATGACTGAGTAGGTTATCAGCTATGTTATGCTAAGAGTGCCAGCAAGAATTTTGATTTTTACACCTTCATTGGGAAGACCAACCTCCCAACACACTCTCTGCCAGGATTAGGTGATGAGGTCTCCCCCTCCAACTGCCCACACTTAACCTCTTGAACTTAACCACTGGTGTGCAACAGGATTTTGTGAGTCAGGTTTTCTTCTTGAAATTCTTTCACTTTGTCTAAATACTTAAATATTTATTGACCGAACATAGAATCTGAAGCCTAAGCTGTAAATTTGTATTTTTCATACAGTAGAAAAAGATTAGTCATTAATCCCTTTGTGATACCCTACAGCATAGTGCACTAGAGAGCTGGTTTTTCTGGATTCAGATTCTGTCTCAAAACAAAAACATGCGATTTGAATCTAGATATTGTTCTGAAAGGTTTTACCTATAACATTGCTGTAGGCCCCTCCTCTGCCCCCTGTACCATGTAAAACCCAGAGAAAAACTGTGTTCTGAATGAAAAGAGGTTTCTCTTTCCAGCCCATTTAGCTGGATCTCAGGACAAGTTTTACAGCATATCTAGTTATGAGCTTCATCAGCTACTACACACACTAGTTCCCTTCCTCATCTGCATTATGTTTCTGAAATCCCATTCTCAATATCACCTCTGAGACTTTTCTTGTCTAGATAAAGAAACTGTGTGCTTGTGAGTCAACACTCTCCATGCAGCATTTCACAGTCTCCAGTTTAATGACAGACATACATATCTCTTAGTACATTAGTTCCTTTTCCACAAATAGCTGCCAATGCAAAAATAAAGATCTGTGGAAAATAATCCTCTAAGGATCACTGTAAACACCCCCTCATTCCACCAGATGGTACCCTTTCACTTAAATAAGAAAGAATATTTTCAGTAGCACAGATCTTGTGTTGCTTGATATGAGCACTGGCCTCTGGGGCCACGCTTCAAAGCTATAAGTGGCAAATTATGAGTACTGTGATGGTTCCCATTGTGCTTCCAAAATACCATGGGTGGACAGCAATCAGTCTTCCTAATACAGGTTAAAAGTTTGCGTCAGAATCAGTGGTATCACTCTGGATCCTGAAAGATGCACTTATAATTAGTACAGGTACTGCTGGCCAAGCAGTTGTTAGATATTTACTTCAGAAATAACCCAGTTTACCTTCATTTTTGCTGTGTGCTAAGGCTGCAACAGGCTCCCGTATAAAGCTCTTCCCAAAATAATATCATGCATGCTTGTTCTTACAGGTGGAGAAGGAAGAAAAAATAATTAAGATCTGAGCATAGGTATTGTATTTTTCCTGAAAGAAAAGATCCATCAGTTACCAATACAAAAGGAAACCACATTATTTGATTGCACTAAACATGTTCTAGTTCATTCTGTAAACAAAATACCAAAAGGTAAAAAAGGGTAAATAAAACCACAATTGTCATTGGTAGAGTATGAAAAGCTTCCAGATGAGTCAGTTTGAAATTTTCTGGTTTTAACACATGCATTTCAAAAAAAGTGTTTACTTCAAATCTTTCAGGAAGGAGCTTGTTTTTCAGCACAGCTAGAGCTGTTACAGAGATATCTGCTATTGGTTTAGGGGAAGCAGGTGAAACGGCTCTATATACGTCCTGTATCGGGTAGGTTCACTCACTCCCAGGGCAGAAATGAGGATGTGGACAGCTCTGTGTGTGGCAATGTACTTCTTTGGAACAAGTAAGGAATCAGTATAGCCATAGTATCTGCTCTGCTGCTGGGAGAATGTGGCTTACTTTTTTCACTGTGTTTTTGTTTTGTTCTGTTTTACAGGAGCTGAAATCACCCAAAGCCCAAGTCTTGTGGTGAGGGAAGATGAGAATGCTACTCTGAAATGCAATCAAAATAATAATCACAATTCTATGTACTGGTATCTGCAGCAGCCAGGGAAGGCAATGCAATTGATTTATTATTCCTATGGTGTAAATCAAAAGCAAGTGGGTGACATTCCGGCTGGATTCCAAGCTAACCGGCCAAGCCTTGAAGAATTCTCTTTGGATATTTTGTCTGTGAAGCTGAACCACTCAGCCATCTATTTCTGTGCCAGTAGTTTGGACACAACACTTCAAAGTCACTTGTTTTCTTTACATAAACCTCCCTTCTCTCAGCACCTTCCCTCCAAAGGGAGCTGCTCTCAGCACAGGAAATGGGTGTGTAGGACAATCACCTACTCACAAACCAGATGTTACTAAGAAGGTGGAATAAGAATAGGTAGAAATAAGACCTAGGCAAAATAGACATTTCAAGTGCAAGCTAATTACTGAATCCTCTTTTCTGAGCAGCCATTTGTCCTCCATCTCATAAGAATAAGCAATAAAGACTGTTAACCAAATGCAGATATAAAATCAAGGAAATGTAACTTGTAGTGGGCACAGCCACAAGTTATTGTCCCCTAAGTTATTTTCTTACCTGACACGGAACAGTTGCTTGACATATACAAGTCTGAAATATTTTAGAGATAGTGACCTCTATGTGCACTCTCATTCCTTCCTCAACCACAATGTTTTTCACTGTGCTTGGAAAAGTTATCCTAATCACAAGAAAACTGTAGAATTACCATTTTCAAAAATGATGAAAAGGAGTCTGAACAAAAGATGGTACAGGAATATAATCTAAACAGAATTAATATGCAACAGACTAGATTAAAATAAAAAAGAGGAGTCACTACCTTGGCTGGCAAGTGCACAGACAAAATCCTGAAAAGTTGTATGTATATGGAAGGTATAAAGTGGAAAGGCAGGTAGTCCAAGTAGTATGCAATTTGGAATGAATTCACATTCGAGAAAAAATAACATGTAGATTTTCATTTGTTCAGCAATTGTTCTGGCTATGGAGTTTACTTCTGGCTGCATAGTGAATCCATACCACTATGTGTGTCACGTCCATCTCTCTGTCTCTCTCTCTCTCACAACTTAAGAAGCAGCAATATTCAGTATTAATCTGGTTGATTCCTTCTCTCTGTGGCTGAGTTCTGAGGGCTTTTTTTATCCAAGGCAACTTTGCAATGTTTCTCGAGGCCTTGTAGAGCTTTCTGACTGTGAGCTGTCTTGATATGAACACTGCTTCAGAGAGCATTCATATTTTGAAGACAAAAATATAGAGGGATGAACAAACAGGATGTGAATGTGAATTTATATACTGCATAACCTCTCCCTGACAGGCTATTTCTGGTTTGGCACGAAGACTCTTTTGTGTCACACAAAGAGACTTTACGGTGTCTTTCCATTGCCACCATTCTCCCAGTTAATGTAATTGATGCAGTGGGAGTAGTCATAGCCTGAGATACTCTTTGGTGTAAGCCTTTCATGATGATAATGTAACAGATTGTCTTAAATTGTTCTAAATGAAAAAAGCACTAGGCAAGGTTCTTGTGTTGTATAAAAGTCACCTGCATAGTTTGCTAGTTCTGAAATAAATAATAATAATAATAATAATAATGTGTTTCCAGTTTTGGAAAGGTTTAAATAAAGGATGTAGAATGGGAACATTCCATAATTAAACACAGCATCCACACTGTGATGCTATTCTTATCCCAGTCTGAACTATGTCAGATTATATTGTAAATGTTGTAGGGCAAAGGAGTATTACCACACATGCAGGATAACCATACTGATCTTCAAAGGAAATTTTCATTTTGTGATTATTGTGCAGTGATTATTATTTCTTCACTGGGACAGGAATTATTGGACTACAGGAGAAAAGGCAAAAGAACTTCTGTGTGAATCCTTTAATCAGTTGACTGGCTAGGAGAACAACTTTGCAGAAAAATAACTAAACATGAATAGGCAGCAAGCTCTTTCAGCAATGAAGGCTAGTTGCATTTTTGGTTGCACTAGCAAGGGTGCAGTTAGCATGTTGAAGCACTCTTGAGAGTACATCTGGAATGCCACTTCTCTAGTGCACACACATTCCTGCCCTTCCCCAGCCCCAGTACAACAGAGATCTCAAAAACTGTAGAGTGCAGCAGAGGGTCAGTCACTAAGATGATCAAGGGACTAGAGCAGAAACATAACAGAGGTTGAGAGAATTAATTTTGTTCATCATGGAGAGAAGAAGGCTATAAAATTAATATCTGCATGACTCCAAATGCCTAGACAGAGTTGTAGTCATAGAGGGATGCAGTAATACCAAGTGGGAACAAGCTGCAGCAAGATAAACTCTGATTAGATGTAACAAAAAGTACTTTCTCTGGATGATGCTTCTGCACTGGAACATGTTTCTTGGAGATCTTGTCAAATGTCTGTCCTTGAAGATATTCAGTAATCACCTGGACAAAGCTCTGAGCAACATGAGTTGGAGCATTTGAGTTAGACATGTTTTGAAAAGGAATTTGCATTGAGACGCTTCCAGAAGTCCTCTCCCATTAATTTTCCTACATGTCTATGATTTTTATTATCTTGCTTTGCTGATCTAAGATGCCTAGAAAAAGCATTAGGGTTTTTTTTAGTTCGCAAGACTCCCCCAAAACCACAATTTTTTAATTTTTTTTTTTTTATTTTTATATGTTGCACAACAGCAAGAGCAGCTGCACATGCAGGACCCATCTGCAGACTTGAATAACAAGAATATTGTGTGATAACTTGAGGCAAAAAACACAACAGCTTTCATGAAACTGTTTATGTGTCACTTTTTCTGCTCAACTGTAAAATGGTGTACAGAAAGCCACATCCTGTGCCTTGTCCTGAGAGGCTGGGGTGGTATTGCAGTAAGAGAGGCTGATGTGTTATCAAAATGGTTTCCTCAGTAAATGTTAAACCGCATCCTGTTTTGCTAAAATTTAACTGCTGTTACCTTAAAGAGATATTTTCCAGCACATTTTGGCACATCACCTGCTCTCATTCTGAGGTACCATTTTCTTCTGAGGCCTTCAGAGACATTTTCCTCTGTTGTTGACTCTAGGTTAGACAGAAACTCCCTTTAGAGTCTCTACTCTAAGCCTCCTACTCCTTCTGCCTTACTAGTACATTCTCAGGTCCTTGGCTTCCAAAACTCCACAGCTGCTCCTCTACCTTATACTGCATTTTTCCTACATCTATGCAAGAAACATTTATATATAAAATGTATGACTCCATTCTTCATTTATTCCTGTG
Organism: Certhia americana; assembly: GCA_018697195.1. Taxonomy (NCBI): domain Eukaryota; kingdom Metazoa; phylum Chordata; class Aves; order Passeriformes; family Certhiidae; genus Certhia; species Certhia americana. The sequence continues at coordinate 54,030 of JAGMWU010000097.1, read as the reverse complement.
TGAACTTCCCCTCAACTAACAATGGTTTCATTTTGGGTGTGAGGTAATAATGAGATGCAAAGTGGGTGAAAGATCTCCAGAAATACTCCACATTTACTAAACCCTTGGGTATATAGTTTATGGTGCACAGAAAAGGTCCCCACAAACAAAGTTTTACAGAAACACACCTAGGTTCCCTTTGCTTCTCTTCCACAGATTAGATTTTCTTCCCTGTCTCAAAGTTGTGTCTTTATTTTCATTCTTGGTTTGCTTTTCTTAGTCTTTACCTTGTTTTCTTACTCTTCCTAATTCTCCTTTTTACTCTTTTTTTGAAAAATGAAAACAATTTAATCATACGTCAACCATTGTCTGATGCAGTATTTTCCTGGAATTTTTCTCTCTTTGTTTATCTTTGTCACAAACCTTGAAACAAGCCCCTTGGTACAACATACTCATGATTCCCACTTGTTGAGAACTGTTCCTTTTTG